>BRDA01072929.1:0-45279 GCA_036984385.1 Crenuchus spilurus | reverse complement strand
AATTAGTCCAGACTAAAACCTCTGGGATATTGTTTGAAGAAAATGATTTATTCAAATAGAATTTGAACTTCATTTTGGATAGCTGATTATTAGGCAACTCATTTTTTAACTTCACTATTAAAAGAGATGGTTGTTTAAAGGTTCAGTAAAGGTATAGTAAAGGCAACTGCTCTATATAAGGTTCTTTTCATGGTGAAAGGGTTCTTCAGATTGATGAGGAATGTGTTGGAGATGGTTTCATACAGAACCTTTTTGAAAATGGTTCTATATAGCCCCCAAAAGGATTCTGCTGTAGTTATGATGTCAAGCTTGTAATAATAGAGGAACCTTTTTTGGCACTATATAGAACCATTTTTCAAAAAGGTTCTGTATAGAACAGTCTATCAGCCTGAAGAACCCTTTCACCATGCAAAAAACCCTTTGGGTTCTTTGAGTGTTCATGGTTCTATATAGAACCATTTTCTTTACTAAAGAACCCTTGAAGAACCATGTCTTTTAAGGGTGTTTTTATTGATGATCTGATATCAGTGGTCACTGGCACCAGTTAAGTGAAAATATGAATGTTAAACTGGTAAAGCCTAATGACAAACTGTATACCTTTTTAGTTAGTAAGTTACTAAAAATATATGTTTTACTCGGGTTTGCAGTTGTGATCAGTGGAAACTACAGAGCCAAAAGTTGCATCACTAAAATATGCACAATACAGTAAATTACATTAACTTTCCCCACCTCACCACATCAGCATATCCAAATGAAATCAAGACATCCTATAATTTTATTGTTTGCCCTTAGTTTGAAATTTTGTCAGGATATATTCCCATTTATGTGAACATTTTAGGACCATTAAAGCTATGACTTTAGTAGAACGGCACACAAACTAACACTTAATGGTCAACTGAAGAAGTTTCATTTTCCTCCTGAGCTAGGCAGGCGCCAGGTGAAACAACCAGTTCATTGGAGTGTCTCAGTCGCCTGGCTGTATATAATTGAATGAGTGAGGTGACTAATTTTTGCCATAAAAGCTGAACTACGGCAGTGCTGAGTGCTAGTTACTGTCAAACGTATGGCTTCAGTTGAGCTGTGGCACTTCGGTGCCTTTGCTGTATAAAAACTGTGCCAGTTTGACTCTAATGGTTCCTGTGAGCAGAACATGAGAATGTGGAGCTGTACAAGTTCTCAGTAGATCACAGGCCAGCATGGCAGTGCCAGTGACTGCTGCCAGATGACTGGGATAGGATTTGACCTCAAGATTGTGAGGCACTGCTTGGAGACTATGCCAATGCCCAAATCTCCAGCCCTCAGGAACCTACTCACAATCCAATTAGGGAGTTTACTTGTGCACTCTTTTGACCAAAACAAGGTTTTTCCACCTCAGAGATCGGAGTGCTTTATGAGAGCTGGCGTTGCTTTGCAAGTCACAGCTAATTTCACACCCAGTTAAATATTTACACACGTCGCCTTGAAATGTAACTGTTTTAAGCACCAACAAAACATGCATCTCCACTAGGATGAGTTGCTTTCATGCTGTTCTGAAATGAACACACAAACACATTTCATGTTTTATGGGTGGAAGGCTTTTCTTTCTGAAGTCTGCATTATCATCACATACAGAATGGCTGAGCGTAACCGTCTTTGTGCTGGTTGCTGAATATTGCTTATGTATAGTAAGGATGTTGGTATAGCATACTGAAGTTGCTGTCTCCCACTGGGCTTCAGTTCCCTGCGTACACTGTACCAACAAGAGTCCATGGGCAAGACTCCTCATGCTATATTTGCCTACCTGTATTACATAGATAAGGTGTACATTCAGTTCAACTCTGATTTAGGCAAATATTGTATATACCTGTAAAAACATTCTGATTTATTGTTTCTTTGGTGTGGAACTGTGCACTGAAACTTGCTGTACTTACACAACTGTGTATATTATATTCTGAAACTTCAAACATTCATTTTATTAAGTCATTCTGCCCCTACTTCACTTCTGAAGGACCCGATCAAACATCTGGCCACATTCTCACATCTCTGGATCCCAGTTTTGCCTCGCTGTCACACTGTTATCTACGTAAGCCAGACTGCATTATTCTTCCTTGGATCTACAAGCCCGAGCCTTGGCATCTCTACTTTTCATGTGCCAATAGGACCTGCACCCACAGTAAGAACTTCACAATTGGCTATTTAGAAAAACCTTAAGGGAAATCAGGCTCTGCTTCCAAATCATGACTGAGTGCATTTTAACCAGACGGACTGGATCTGGATCGTATGCATCACTGCACTTAGTCAGTGGTGAATCACACTTAAAATGACTAGAATAATCAATGTGAACTGCTTACATGATGGAAATCTTGCACCCAAGAACAAGGTCATTAAGGGACAAACATGGAGAACAGTGAAGGATCACACTGTTCTTGAAGATGCTCTTGCTTCTCACTGTAGATGGTGAGATGGTAAATGATCACAAACTACACTTTATCTGAATCTTCTTTTGAATTATCAGACAACATGTGAGATCAGACTAATTTATGCTGCAACACTACATAACCTACTTTGTTCCTAAGTACTAATGTTGTTAGTATATGTGCATGAGTATACAATATATGTTTGGTGTCCTTTTCCCCCTTTTTCAGATGTAAGAGTACGGTAGGAGCTTTGCTCTGGTGAGAAACGCTGTAAGGCATTTTATTTCCCATGACACCAACTTCCTTATTCATATTTTTCCCTTTGGTAAAACTACTTTATTACAGCTAGGTAGACGAGATCAAAGCACTTCTCAAGCAACAAAATTTTATCATGCCCCATTTTCTTTTTTGGGCCATTTTCCATGCATGGAAATGGTCTCGCATCTGTTTCCTACAACGCCTCTCTCACTTCGTCGCAGTACTCACTGGCACTTTGACTAAGAATGCTCATAAAGTTAAACATGTCAGAATAGTTGTACTTCAACATGTAATAAATCCAAACAGACACACTGAGGACAGGGAAGGGAGGCAGGATTTTTCAGCATGTGTATTATATCTTGAGATTTTACAATTAGATAAAATTCCAAATGCATTTATTAAGATTTGTATTTGACAAAGAACTCATGCATTAAAAAAAACACATAAAATACTTGATCTAATGCAAGGAGTGCCAACTCAAGTTATGAACTGACCAAAATGCCTCTCATAGTAGCATTATCAACAGTATGTACATGCCTATTTCATGTTTCAGTACTATTTCAATCAAGTTAGCTAACGTAACCCTTGTGTTATCTTAACCCCCTGGAATCTGAGTGTTTTTCAGACATTTTTTTGTGTTACACAGGCATTTGTTCAGCACAAACTCAGCAACAACAGTGTCAAAACACACTCTAAACATTCCTAGTCAAGATGTTTGAGCCCACAACTGAATAAACAGAGGTATAGGCTACACACTGGTCATTACAGTTTTTAGACATTGTATGTGGTTTTATTTCTAAAGCTTAACAAATGTGAGTTGACATGTTTGACTCGTTCAGTGGCTCCTATATTTAATATTTATGAGATAGGTGTGAGGTAAGTCTTTTGTTCAGGATCACCTCAGTTGAGATATATTTGTTCATGTAGAGATTCCACATATACAATGGCTGCTATTCCACAAATAGCATGTCTGGAATTAGCATGTCATTATCATATGAATGACAGATTGCGTCTTTTGGTGGAAAAATGTGCACAGATGTCCGAGTCTAGCTCACAGATGTGTCTCTGCTTATTTAAGCTCCTCTCAAAGGAGCTTATTCAAGCTATATATTTTTTTGAAAAGTAGACCCTTTAAGGTTTCTGAGGTTATTTTTCGTTTTGTCTCTAGGACAATATCTTGCAGAGTTATATAAGTGTTTTAAGGTGAATGCTTTAAAGAAGCAAAGTGATCTGCTAATATAGTGAGACCAAAATGAGAAATATTAGCCATTATATATATATATGTATATGTATATGTGTGTGTGTGTGTTTATTCCCCTGGTCACAAGGGTTAACATGGTGCAGAAGTGTGTAGGGCTTACATTAGCCTAGTGCCTACTTGTAGGACAAGGAGGATAGCGGATATTTAATTGGAAACATACTTTCCCTCAGATCTCTTAGTTAATTAGCTATCAAAGTAAAGTTTGCAATATAACCATGTTTGAGAAGTCCAAGCACAACATAAATTAGCTTTGTGTAAGTTATGGAGGACATGATACAAATGATACAGAAATGGAATAGAAAGCTTAGGGCAGCTTTGTCTTTTTGACAGACCACTTCTCTGGAGTAAAACATTCAGTTTTTTTCATCTTATCATTATAGTTCCTTGCAAGCTTACCTTCTCACCAATGTCACCTTTATGACCGTCTTCTCCCATGTCACCCTGCAGGAAAATGAAATGCAAAATTCACATTAAAAAACAAAGTCAGTATTGCAAAGGTTTTAATATTCACTGCTATACAGCAGTTGGAGCTACATTCAGACTTCAGATGCTAGATGAAAAGCCAGCACAATGTGAATCAGAGAGAACAGCACAGAAGTTTTGTCGATTTTTAGTTGCAGTGCCAAGTTCCTGGCAGTGGTCTGCATTTTGCTCCAGCTCTGTAAGTCTGAAAGTCCTGACATTCGGTCAAAAGGCAGACAATAATTCCTTTGTGACAGATTCATTATTTCAAACAGATTTCTGCCATTTAACACTGTTGACTGAGCTTTTGCATTTGTTATCACCCTAAAATATAGAGGGCTTATATAGGTGCAATTCCAAGGAGTGATGCTAATAAAGCTGATAAAAGTGACGTGACAGAAATGACAAAAATATGCTGCTCACCATTAAAATTGTGACACTGGGTAAAATGAATCTTGCGTGAGTAGGTATGTCATGATACACATGAGTGTACACCTCTTTGAAGGCACCACATTAAAAGATACAAAAAAATTTAAATGTGCTCCCAAAATACAGATTTTTTAGGCCCAATTGTCAGGGCAGGGTGTCCAGACAAACAACATAATTTTGTACAATTATGATTCATAAAGCATGGCATTGATGGCACTGAAGACCCGCAGCTACAGCAAAGTTACTGCTGTAAAGGCCCAGTAACGTTTTTCTGAGAGTCACGAGCACCAGGCTTATGGGTTGGGGTGCAGATTAATGTCTAGTGTTGTTCAGCCTCAAATGCTTTGCCAGTATCTTCACCAGCCAGTGTTGGAGCCTGACACTAGTTAAGACTACAGTGGTCTCCTGATGCCATATTCAAACAGGACAATGCTCAATCATATGTGACACAATGGGAGGTGAATGGGAGACGTAATTTATCCTTCATTGAGTATGTCTGGAACATCAACATATGAGGACTGGCATGCCAAAGACCAGCAATGGGCTCCTTTACTTGCCAGCTCATGTAGAAGTGGTTATTTTTGCCCGTGGTGGATACACCAGATAATGATTACTGTGTATTCTGCAAGACTGACCGAGCTGTATTTTGAATCAGTGTGACATGTATCAAAGCAATCTGCCAAATAAATATCACTTTGATATCTCATGTCTTTCATGGTGTTGTAATTTTTATGGCCAGTAGTGTTCTATATGTATGACTGTTGGAAGAATAGCATTTCTTAGTGGTATGGCAGGAGTAAAGAAAACTGCCAACTGACTGTCTTTTTAGATTTTGCGTTCACATGTGTGTTCTTCTTTCCTGGGCAGAATGCAGTCTTGTATGTAGCTGTAGTGAGATGACGTTTCCTACTGGTGTCACCAACTGTGCCAATGCTTTAACTGAGATGACTCATATAGTCCCTTCCTACCTCTTCTGTACATTTTCTCTTTCCAGCCAGAGACAGACAAATGGAAACATCTATAAAAAGGGTGCGTGTTCCTCTGTTTAATTTCTGAGTCAGTGTTTTACCTTTCTCTTCACATAAAGTTGCCAGTGTATTAGGTACACCCACAAAATGCCTAAACTCCTGCTTCGTTCTATGTAGATTATAGCTCATATATTACTTCACATTGTTGATCACATGTTTTGATGTCTTTGTTTTATTTTGACCTGTTGTTATTTAAAAAAAAACATAATTTTGAGATTTGGCAAAAAAAAAAACATTTAGAGAGAAATATCAAAATTGTCATATGGTGTGAAATAAACTGTTGAAATACGTTGTATTAATTAAAAAGAAAAGCAAACAAATAGTCATAAACCCCTCAAGCAACATATTCAATGTATCTATTGTAGTAATTAGGAATAATTTTTTCATCAATAATACTTCTAAAAGTGGAGGAAGATAATGCATTTTATGTCTGAAAACCACATCCTGCAGTGAGACACCATATCTGGATTTGAAATCAGGTAAATCCAAGGACGTTTATGTAGTTAATGGACCACATTCAAGATGATGTTGCTGAAGTCAACTGTGAAGCCCAATAACATGAGCACACAAGTTATTTTGTTAGTTTTTTTTTTTTTTTTTTTTTTTGTAAATTAATCATAACTTTAAATGAAATACATGTAAAGTATTGTCTGTCAATAAAGTTACATCATTTTCATTCAATTTGTATATCAGCTAAGATTATTTTTTTTAACTTATGTCACACTATAGGATGTATTATTGGTGTAGTTCAGTGAAAATGTTCAAAAACTATGAAAGAACTGACAAAGCTACAAAATACAGTGGAACCTCAGTTATTGTTTGCCCTGCTTATTGTGAAAACTTGTCATTGTGTTGTTTTTTGTCAACATGCTATTGTTCATCTGCCTGGTTATTTTTGGTGTGCCCACGTGACTTGCAGATAATTTTGTGAAAACAAATCATTCACCCACACATTCATCGTTCATTCTGGCTTTCTTGTTTCTTGTTGATAATGCTCAAAACAAACTAAAACATGCCACACTAAAGCAACAGCGTGCAGCGATACCGCTTGAAAATGGGTGTGAATACAAAGAGCGGCTGAGAAACCCAAGAACGGGTGTACACAACAAACACACTAGCAGCTCTAAAATAGCGTAAACCCACAAGAGTGATGTTCATTTATACATTTAATTAGTCTTTTGTATTTGTATGTAAAACTATAGTTATTCTATATAAAATATGTTTTTGTTAATATTTTAACAAAATATTAAGAGTGTCTGGAACAGATTCATTGGATTTACATTATTTCTTATGGGGAAATATGGCTTTATTTATTGTTTTTTTTATAATCAGGTATTTTAGAACAAATTAATGATGAAAACCAAGGTTCCACTGTAACCTTGAATATCAGATTTCACACTACATGAATATGATTTTTCATTTCTTCAAAAATGGTTTTCTACCAAATATTTTATTGTACATTTCCCACATATACATGGAATACATTGTATACATACCCCAAAACTGGCAAATACACTATAGGCACATTTCTTTCTCTTTGCACCACAGGGAAACTGGATAATATCTGTTATCAAAATGTTACATTATATACTACACTTACACTGATCAGGACAGTGTAATGGTATTTACAGTCCAAAAGCACAGCACGAAAGCACTTACTGATGTTTCTGTGAACTTTTAATATTATTTATCTGGATTTGATCTTATTCATATTCTTATTTAGTGTTCTGTTCATGAAAGGATGATTGTTTCTCATAATTATTCTGGGTGGGGAGTCTGATATCTAGCTAAAAGCACAAATTAGGAAATATATCTTTACCTTTTCACCTCTCTCTCCTCTTTCACCCTGTAGGAAAAAAGAAAGCAGCCCATTTGTGAAACATTCAAAGAACAAAGAGAAAAATAAAAGTGTCTAGTTTAGATCATATCTGAAATTGAGTTTACATTGAATTAAGAAATGAGGCTCATGTTACAGCTATTCTTTCTACAGATGACCTCAGAAATAACGAACAACCAATTCTCCAGTGCCACAGTTTAAAATAAACATTCAGACAGGAGTACAAGACAGAGCACAGATACAGGCAGACAGCAGTGATTGAAATGAGATGCAAATACTTGTGCTGATGAAGAAAGTCTGTATTTGTATAAAAATTTATGTTTTTTTTTATTAAAAATTGTACTGAGATTGATCACAATCAATTCTTACAATTTCTTGAGTTTGAAATGATAACGATGTGATTTGCCATCACAAGCGAATGTCAACATAATCTTTACTGAAAGAGACAGCGTGTGTAAAAAATGGTGTCTCAACTCAATGTCCATGCTTAAGCAAGAGTGAAAAGCTTCTGAAACATGGAATGGATCTCATGACAGAATGAAACTGTGCACATCTTGTGGCACAAACCTTGGCACCAGGGATTCCATCTAATCCTGGCATACCCACCTCCCCCTACAAACAAAACATACGAGTGACCTATTCGACACTGACACAGAGTCATGCATGCATCTCCTAAAATTAGAATATTGTGAAAGAGTTTATTTGTGTATATTTCACAAAGGTAAACTGTCATGAGTTGTATATTTTTTGCATGTAAAGTGAAATATTTCAAGGCTTTTTTTTGTTTTAATGTTGATACTGTTTGCATAGTAATTTACTCCAAATTAAATAGTCCAGCAATTTGAGAATCATACTGATGAACATTACAACGAAAGGCTTGAAATGTCACTTTAAATGTAAAGACTATAACATATGACACTTCACCTTTTTGAATGAAATATTCAAATATTTAATATACAATATTTAAAAGTTTTGCTATGGCTCTGTATAGAGAGACTAGATTAAATGTCAGAAAGATTGTATTTAAGCTTGGACTTAGATTTTTTCTCAGATTTTTTAGAAATCAACTGAAAACACTTTTATTCTACTACAACCAAATAATTATGTGCATTTCATTTTTTAATCTCTGTATTTATTGTACATTTTGCACTGTTTCCAGTTTTTTTTTCAGTTTCAGGGATATTTTGTATTTAAACCAGAAACAGTCATTCATGCCAAGAAAATTTTAATGTTTAGGTTTAGTTAAACAATCATTAAGCTGTGATAAAATCTTTCTTTTTTTTATTGTACTTGATTATATTTTAGATAAACCTAAGAAACTACAGGGGTTAGACAATGAAAGTGAAACACCTGTCATTTTAGTGTGGGAGGTTTCATGGCTAAATTGGACCAGTCTGGTGGCCAATCTTCATTAATGTCACATTGCACCAGTAAGAGCAGAGTGTGAAGGTTCAGTTAGCAGGTAAGAGCACAGTTATATAGTATATTACAATGCACACAACATTATGGTGACATACCAGAGTTCAAAAGAGGACAAATTGTTGGTGCACATCTTGCTGGCGCATCTGTGACCAAGACAGCAAGTCTTTGTGTCTAAATATTATTGAGCCACTTTGGGGTGTTTTGGAGGAGCGAGTCAGGAAACGGTTTCCTCCACCAGCATCACGTAGTGACCTGACCACTATCCTGCAAGAAGAATGGCTTAAAATCCCTCTGACCACTGTGCAGGACTTGTGTATGTCATTCCCAAGACGAACTGATGCTGTATTGGCCGCAAAAGGAGGCCCTACACCATACTAATAAATTATTGTGGTCTAAAACCAGCTGTTTCAGTTTCATTGTCTAACCCCTGTACATTTTGAAGTGATATCACAGATTTACTTTACTTTCACTTTAGTCCCCCAAAGAACATTTGTGTACTGCTCTTTAAAAACATTTTAATGGGATGTTTAAGTGTGAAGACTTGTCTAACACTTGTCTGTAAGATCCTGTTCATAAGTCTAAGTTACATCTATCTATATGCTCTTTTTGACTAATATGAACCTTTGGAAACATTTATAGAGGCTTATTCCAGTATGTGTCAGTCATAAAGGCATTTAATTATGACTATTTTGAATAAACTTTTATAAATGTTTGTAGATTCAGGTCTGTTGTCATGACAAGCTTATGTAGGGAACTGTAGTTAGCTACAGTTACCATTTATTTATCCTTTCAATGTTAAAATAAATTCCACATAATCTAAAGGGTCATTCTGTAATAAAGTTGTATGTTTTTCTCTACAGTCTTTCAAGGGATTAACTGTGATAATTTCATCATCAGTGAAATTTCACAGTACATATTAAATTATTGTAAATAATGTATTTTAAAAATGTTAAAATATTGTGAAATTAATCTTACACTCATACTTTTGCTTTCAAATGTTCTGTAAATGTTACTATTATATACAGGTACTTTGTGCAAACTCTCACACATCAACATGTAGTATTAGCCTCTCTAGTTTCTTACTAATTTCCAGAAAATGAATTTTTATTTTGCCTAATTACACTGTATGTTTATCAGCATATGACATTTGAAATGTAGACATAATTTACTATTAAACATGAATGTGCTGCATCTGAGATCCACTTCAAGCTGGCACCTAACAGCCTGAACACAGGCATGAAAATAGAACATTCATCCTCTGTTATTTCCAAACTGAATGCGATTCCCAACAGGAAAAAGGTCTTTCTCCTGAAAAAATTGAGAAAATACTCGAGAATATAAAAAAGATGCAAAAGAGTTTCTAGATTTACATAAATTAGACAAATTACATAATCCGGTGGTTCTGTAAATGTTGTAATGGTTCTTCACACTCATTTACAAAACTGCATCTTTCATCCAAGATGCATCCACTAAAGCTCATTCTAAAACATTGTGAAACCTCCTGTCACAGCCCCGTTGTTGTCTTGTCTATGTCGTCCACATTCTACGTCAAATTTCTGCTCACATCATGTCTAGTCAGTGGAGCTGATAAAATGGACAATGAGTGTAAATACGATGATGTAATGTTAAGGCTGATCACTGTATTTTGGCATTAAAGATTACAATTAAGAAAGATGTAAGGCTGTTTTTTTAGGGTTATACCAATATTCTTTGCTCTAGAACAAAGACCAGCAAAGGTAAAAAATATGCATATAATTCATCTTTAAACTGAATAAAAACAAATACTGATTATATTTGAATGGTTTAAATCTTCTGTCAGTGTCCAGTGTAAAGTCCAGAGTTCTTAATAAGCTATTTCAGGAGGTTTTTGTCGTGATCTGTGACAAGTTAGAATAGTTGTTACAGAGCTTCCTCTTGTCTAAAGGCAAAGGTCTGCCATTTGGTAAATGAAGGTTAAAATAAATCAATGTTTTTAATTAAGAGAGTCATGAGTTTAACCTACTACATACACACAATTAAAATGGTGATCAAACCAGAAAGCTGTTAGTGTAGAGTCAAATTGTTGTCTAAATTGACTAATTAAGAGAGAAATAACAGTCAAGTAATTGCACTACAACACATCTGCAATAGTACAAAAAAAACCTCAAAGGAAGTAATTTATGAGGTCTGGAAGAAATGCAATGTAATGCAAAAAAGCCCTATTTTTTGCTGAAATGCCATAACTTCTCCAAAATTACCTTTAGGTTTAACACAGTCTACCTGATATATTTGTGTATGAAGGCATATGAATGTTTTATTGAGGCTGCTTTAGTTGGGTCTGTGAGTAACAGCAGTTCTTGGCTCGAGCTTTTAAAATCATGCCTTTAGGCTGTTTCAGAAAGGACACAATGGTGTTGAGTTTCTCCGTGTTGATGATACGTAGCTGCTCAGTCTGGGTTGGACAGAGCTTAGTCTACCAAGTGTGTTCCAACACTGAAAAGGATAGACAGGAAATCTTTTTAACCCCCCTTAGATATGGCTTGTTTTTGAAGCTTTACGGCAGAAGGCTGGTGAGCTGTAATAGCAAATACAATCTGTTTTGCAGAATGAGCTGGAATCACTATTTCAGACTTTAAGGTTTACATAATTATATGCCAAAAGAAATGTGTAATCTTACCTTTAATCCGTCAATACCTGGAATGCCAGACGGCCCATTGGAACCCTACGAGTTGAAAACACATTCAGTTAAACATAGAGCCCACAAGACTGAAATTGCTTTTCTATTTCATATTCAATCAACTGGAACAAGTAAAACATCTCAGGACCTGAGCTCATATCTGGTCAGTAAGTACTTGCTAAAGAAAGGCATGATTACTTATAGCATTCATGCAAGCAACACATCCTCACTAAACTGTCTTTTATAGATGTTTAGCCTGACAGGGATAAAAGTAGGATGAGCAGGGAGGGAGTTTAGTATTTAATTAGCTAATGCTGAACTCTGGAGATCATCTCAGTCTATACCAACATAAGGAAGATCTCATACTGTCATTGAATACTTACTCAGTATGATCAATAACAAAGAGTCCATTACATCTGTCCATTACAATACCTTCATTCATTTAGTTCTCACTGAATCATTTCATCAAACCATCTTGGATCAATATCTCATCATTCCTTTACAATTATTATCTGCAATTTGGCACGGGAAGCCACTTGCAAGTCATTTGAAATTACTCAAAACCCACTTTAAGAGTGCACACAAGTAACAGTTAATATTGACGTTGAGGACTGAGGTCTTCAGTTCAGCCTCAGGCTACACCCAAATGAGGGCCTTAGGTGGGACAAATGGGTTGTGAGTCATTAAGACAGCAGTGTGTCATCAGCCCCCAGAGTAACGCGAGAGCCTGTTTAATGGTGACAGCTCCGGCTGCTTGTGTCTAACAAGCTTACTTTGGGAAACACTTAAGAGCTACCTGATGGCAGGACAAAATCCAGCTGCTGTCCGTAAAGCCCAGTTTGGGACTCTGAAGCTTTGCTGTGTTTCTGTTTTGCATCTCACACTGTCAAACTGACGTTTTCTGTCTGTTAGCCTCTTTGTTCCCAATGACATCTTACAACAAGCAAAGGCAAAGTAGAAACATGTATAACAATTAAAGATGCTTTGCTTGTTTTCAAAGGTGAGTTTTTCTAAGGTTTCTAAGTGTTTGAAAGAATGATGTATATAAGCATATGTAGGAACTGAGTAAATAACCAACAAAAAGAAAGCTTTAAACTGTATTGCTGAAGTAAGGTTGACCCTACATTACATGACATCTAGCCTGATTTAACCCCAGACTTGTCCCATCTGACAGATTTTTTGCAAGAGTCATTGTTCAAGTTGGGAGCTCAAAGAAAAGTAGCTAACAGCACTTATAATCTTGTAGTGTGAGAGGAGAAATGAATCAATCTTCAGATTTAGCTCCAGAGTTATTGGGGGCATTTCAATATTTTGAATAATGATTTTAATAACACGAAACATTTATGAGTTCTACTCTGTTTTTTTATTTTATATATGCAAATATAAAACATGATAATACTTGATCATATTGTGGTCATAGTTAATGGGTAAATATGCAAGAAGAATCAATGTATAGTGCTGTGTTGACATGTTAATCACTGCAATCAGTGACTAAGAAATTCCCATTAATGACTCCGTATGTAACAGTAAACTAATGAGTAATATTACTCACTATTAACAGTGAGGAGTCTTACAGATCTCCTAAGTGTGGCAACTTCTAATTACTGATTACAGATTCTAAACCATTTACAATAAATGACTTTTCTTTTTTACAGTATGTTATTTCAAAGAGCTTCCACTGCAATATAGTAGGATACTGGCAACTTAAGTTGCACCTTAAAGTGCCTTGTCAAGTTTTAACTTTGGCCTTACTGTATATAGTCAAGTTTCATTCATCTCAAGGAAGGTTGCTATTTGTCAAGATGAAACTAATTGTAAGAGTAAGTGTAAGTAACCAACTGCTTCTAAGATGGATTCTTTGGAGCATTAAGAGATGAGAGCAGATGCATTGTTGTTTTACTGTTGCATACTGGGTCATTAATAAGAATTTTTAGAGGTTTATTGTAGTGATTAACTTCCTGTAGTCTGAGGATTTTCCTCATTTTTTAAATAAATCTGCTCTAAATGTTCCAAAAATCTATGTTCAGATGGGCTGATATACTGTGAAAAACAGTAAACAGTTCTAGCCAAGACTTTTGAGCTCAGAACTGAATAAACAGAGGTGTGGCTACACACTGGTCATTACAGTGTTTAGAAATTGTATGTGGTTTTATTTCTTAAGCTTAACAAATGTGAGGTGATGCTGTCTTTTCCTCAGCCACTAACCCTACATTGAATATTTTAAGATAGGTGTGAACGATCAGGTGAGAGGTGTTTTTTTCAGGATCACCTCAGGTGAGAGGTCAATTCACATTCCACAGATTCAAGGGTGCTGGAACCCACCAGTGGAATGTTATCATATGAATGACAGATCACGTCTTTTGGCGGGAAAATGTGCATTTCTTTATTATTTTATGGGGATATAGGAAATAATTCAAAGTGTGGTGCGGTGGTTCCTCCTCCCTTTTTATGGCATTTAGTGGGCTATCGTAGCCTCCCGTTGCCGAGGTAGTGTTCCGGCAGGGAGGATTACTCCCCTGCAGCTCCCCTCAAGTGGCATATTTTTCAGAGCTTCATGTTTTTCTACTTCCTCCAAGTGCAGCGGTGGCACGTGTGCACCGTGCTTTTCTATCTCTGCTGCACCCAGCAGCTTTATAGTTTTTGTTTGGTTTGTTTGGGGTTCTTTTATCCTTTATTTTGTGTTTGCCACTCCACTATCTGCACTTGAGCCTAACCCAGATGTGCTAGTATCTGGGTTTTCTCTTCAGACAGGGCCGTGTTCCAGAGGGCACTTGACCCCACCCTTTGGCGTGTGCCAGTCCCATAACAAGCTTGTAATAACATATTTTTCCCAGCTCTAGTTCTGACTTTAGCATAAAATGATGTGCATCTCCAAAATTCATTGTGAAAAAGTTCATTTGTGTTAAGAAAAAGCAAACCACTGTCTATTTTATATTCATTACATATAAAGTGACACATTTCAAGCATTTTTTATGTTGATAAAGTTTGAATAGGAACTTAATCAAACTCCAAATGAAATATTCTAATAATATGAGTTTCTGGATTTATGATTTATGAGCTATAAATGTGCAATTTCAACGATGCAAGTGCAATAAAAAAATCTGTATATCTGTATAAAGTGTAAATTGTAAATATCCTCTGCACCTTTTTATTTTTTATTTTTATTATTATAATTGCAATAGAGTAAATGTTAGATTTTTATACTTCCTTGTATGTTTGCACTGAAAAAAGGAGTGGCTTTCAATCTCATTGTACAGATGTATAGTGACAATAAAGGCATTCTATTCTATTCTATTCTATTCTATAAGCCAAACTGATCAACAGTAAAACTAAAATTTGATTACCTGAAGTGTATGCCTGGCCTAACTGATACAGCACTGAGAAAAAAAAAACTGTGAAGGTGGTTGACTTAAAATTTCAATTTGACATGTCTACAGTTTTTGGAAGTAATTTTCAAATTATAGGAGTCATATCTATCATCTCTGGGCATTTAGACCAGTTAAGCAAGGTGAATTTTTATCAACACTCTGGTGTTTGGACTAAACTATTTTAATCTTAAATGTAGTTTACTATACCAGCAGATAGCCGTTTCACCCTAAAACAACATCACAGCCATATGTTTTGCATCTTTTTCAGTTCAAGGAGGTTGTGGGTACTGTTTGTGGGTTTGTTATGCAAGCCAGCTCTGTATTTAACTAAACACTTAGAAATGTCACCTAAAATCATGGTTAGATTAGCATTTGTCAACAATGAACCATGTTCTACATAGTTTATTCTCTTTTCCCTGTCAGTCACCACCTTCGGCTGCTACCCTAACCTAAAGAAGCTGATTTACATTTTCAAGCAATAATGTCCATGTGGCAACAATATACAGTATAAGCATTTCAGTCCAAATGCATATTTCTGCTTCATCTTATATGAACTTTGTGCTGACATGATTTCAGATTTTGTGGAACAAAATCAACAGTCTGGCTTGTAAAGGATGACTTAAACAATACCTTAAGTCCTGGAGGGCCCTCAGGTCCCTGGAAAAAAAAGAAAAAGAGTAATAAGGTATGAAATAATACCATTAACTCTGCCAGGTCAGTCCTTAGAGATTAGCCGTAGCAAGGTTTGTATTTAGTTAGACTAAGCCCCTACAGCCTTTTGGAAGAAGCAAGAATTACAATCAAAGCCTTGTTTCATTTTTGAATAATAAAAACTCCACTGTTCTTTCAGTCTATTCAATATTGTACTATTTAATGAGGTACAATTCCAGATAATCTCATATTATTACTTTTTTATGACTGTCTCATCCTCTTCTTCTGATAGCTGGATTTATTTTAGAAAGAAGAGCAGCCACATGAGTCATAAATAATTACAAATCTAAGTGATCAACATTTCTGCATTGAGTAAGTAAAATGTTCCTGCAGGCACCTTCCATATTGAGTTTATTTCCTATTTTAGCAGATATTGCAATATGAAATAGATGCGTGTGACAAACTGTAACTATATTACAATACAAATTCTGCAAAAAGTCATTTACTATGAGATTTTAGTCAAGTTTACATGTCACATCATGCTATAGATAAGATTTCTCCACTGTGGGACTAATAAAGGATTATCTTATCATCTTATTTTACAGCACACACTCACTTGCATATGGATCTCTGCACCAATGTTTTTTGTCAAAATTTCTTACATTATTTTGCTGTCACAACTGCCATTTGTAGTTTATTACTTGTTCAATAGTCACTAAAAGACATTAACACTGATATGTATCACAATAATTCATTTCTTTGAAGCCAAACCAACAGATAAAGTTACTCAGGTTCTAAAATACTGACAATACCCCTTTATACTCAAGTGTTGTGATGGAGTTATCACAACAATAACATTTCAACATGTTGCACATCCCCATGTGAAGACATATCAGACATCAGATATTCAAGGTCAGACTGTAGAGTAGAGTCTGCCTGAGGGCCTATTTCAGCTTTAGAAGATCTCATGAGTGACAAGAAAGTTCTACAAGACATAGACAATCACAGACCTGTCTCCTGAGTTGGCCCTGAGTTGTCACAGAGTGCTGTGCTTCATCAACCTCCTAACTTCCCTGTCAGGATGCATACATTAGTCAAGAACACTCATGCCCCTTCTTTAGTCACAGGGAGATGCCATTCGACTCATCAGAACAGGCCTCTTTATTGGGAGAGATCCAGGAGATTCCCCTGATCCCAACCCCGTCAAACCAGCACAAGGCCAGCTCATGGAGTAGAGCAGGAACACGGTTATCGACTTGACAGATCTCAGCTTGTGCAGTCCAATTTAACATTGGCCCGCTGTTTGACCACAGTGATGAATCATGGTGTATACTGAGGACAAGTTCAAGCTATACTTGATGTATCAAGTTCAGCACTCCCTCCATTCCCCTGAGTGATGAATCGTGTAGTAAATATCACGTTAAGAACCCAAGAGCCCAGAGATTGTCCATATGCCTGCAGACAAAGTCTGTGGTCTGTCCCTACAGACATTACCTCTTGCCTGTCCCTTATTCCAAACTAAACAAGTCTTAAACTAAAGCTTTATTTCAGCATTTAGGTGATCCATCAGTGATTGAAAGAAAGCAATGGCAAGATAGCTTATTAGGCATTGATCCAAATGCAAACAACCCTTCTCCTCTATTTCTATCCTTTCCTTCCCTTCCTCTTCTTGCATGACAGCTTGAGTAGAAATAGCTCTCCAAATCATGGACAATAGACTGTTTGGCTAAAAGCCAAATACAAACCCTCTTTTGACTGTATGGAACACACAAGGGAAATCAAAGGCCATTTTGGCCTACTTTAGTCTGAAAAATTGACTAATCCACTAAAAAAAGAACTTCTGCTTTAGCCTAAATCAAAGGCATTGGATGAAGTACTTGAAGAAGCAGGAAACTTGAATTCATTGTCAAACAAAGGAAAGCCATATTCATTACCAAACATCCCCAGCTCTTAGCTATAGTCATATCAAGAAAGTAAAAGGAAGACTCTTTTAAAAAGCTCCTCTGGGTGAGTGCCTGATTTCCACTTTTTCCCAAGACAAATGTGTTTTTCTGAAAATAAACTGGAATGGCCACAAGTGAATATTTGGCGGGCTATAATCCATCAATGGATATAGCCATGCAAGTCAATGTTTTCGAGGTTTGTTTCATGCACAGAAGTCACTGAGGCCATTCATGCATGCCCTCAATGACCTCTGTTATTATTTGCGAATAAGAGATGAGAGAATGTCATTTAATATATTTTTGTTCTCATCAATTCATCAACAAATAATGACTGTAATTGGTACTGCCATACTTTTCAAAAACAAAGTTGGCACAAAACGTTAAGACCATTTTCACCAGAATCCCTTGTTAAAACCCAAAGACAATGTTGTTTGCAGTGTCTACACAAACTCCCATCTGCATGATTCTTCACATATAATGCCTTTTAAGAACACCACAGAGCTGCACATCCCACTGATGTTCCATATTTAGTGCCCCCCTTCTTCAACCCCCCAATTGCAAACTGCGCGCAAGACTGCAAACCACCTCTGGAAAGCAGAGGGACCCTTAATTTTCCCCAGAGCAACCTTATGGCACTGATGATTCCTGATAGATCCTACAAATATTTCTCTTTTTCTCCTCCGCGCTACTCCACGAGAACTTAATCTTCCTAACCAGCACCACATGTCTTGGATGTCTTGGAAAACTCTGGAATTTGCCCATTTGATGGAAGAATCTCCATATAAGTGCTAGAATGTGCTAAACAGGCAATGGCCTTCAGTGGATGCATTGCATAAATAATGACCTTGCCATGTCTTCATTTTCTTTCCCAAAATCTATTTTTCCTAAGCACTCTTTACCACCTCAAAGCTGGTCACATAAACCTTAACATGAGATAAGTGTTTCCTTACACTCTTATAAATAAAGATTCCTAAATGGCTCTTTACTTGGATATATTAGTCTAAGAAAATACCACGGTGGCTCCACCTTGCAACTTGCAGGAATTAAAGGTTGACTCTTGCTAACATCTTGGTGCCAGATACCACAGGACACCTTCTGAGATCTTGTGGAGCCCAGGGCTCAATGCGTCAATGTTTTCATTGCATGATGGAGACCTGTACAATATTAGGGTGATAGTTTTAATGTTATGCAATTGTACTGGTGTTGGGTATAAAAAAGAAGAATTCATTCAAGGCAGTCTGTTTTCACATCTTCCATATATGAACTGTATGAATGGCATATGACTTTAACATTGTTCCCATACTACATTAAATTATCTTATTTAAGTAAGGAAAAAGCTGACTTCACACATCTAATTTACAATGGTTTTACAAGTGAAGGGCACACTGAAATATTCTTTAGGGAACTGAATGTGGTTCTTCTATAAGGCAGTGTTTCATTTTAGGTATCTCTGCAACACCCAGTTAAGCTTGTCAAGCATTGTAATGATGTTAGATAAAGAAGACATCTAAATTGTGTGATACTGTGGCTCCCCAGGAGGGGGAGAAATGTATGTCTTGGCCTGGTGTTTAGGGATCAGAAGGTCACCAGTTTGATCCGCTGGCAGTTCATGACTGAAGTGCCCTTGAGCAAGGCACCTAACCCCCAACTGTTCCCTGGGTGTCACTGCTTGTGTTCTCACTGCCCCTTTTTGTGTGTTTCACTGCACAGATGGGTTAACTGCAGAGTTTATATTCCTCTGTGTGCAAGCACCGTGGCCAATAACTGTGCCCTTTAAATATTGTTCTAAGGCATCACTTCAAATAAGCCCTTTAGCACCTTTATTTTTAAAACTGCAGTTTAGCAGTTTTAGACTTCAACCTGCTTAATGTAGTAGTTTCATGAATTAGCCAAATGACAAGGAGCTAAAGAAATATTCTAACAGCATACAGCCTTATTATGTTTCAGTAAAGATTCTGTCTTTTTTATGAATTTAGGGACACTTTTGTGCAGTTTTAAGTGCAGATGGATCCCCTGATGATGACACTTCTTCTTGTTAAAAGCACATTAGTGTCATACTTAGTGTAAAAATCTGAGATGTAAAGCCTTAGGTCATTCTAAATGGAACACATAGGTGATTTCCTCTTACAGTGGCTTTCCAAGCGAGATGAGTGATCTCTTTTAGAGTGTGGAGCAAGACGTACTGCACATTAGTCAATGTTAAATATCATGTCAGCTTTGACATTCATTTTCTTTCTTCTCATTAAGAGAAAAGTCAGCAAGGCAGAACTAAGTCATCATGAGAGTATAACCCACTGTAATTTCCCTCAAAACACATATGCTCAGAAGTGACTGAAACAGACATCTCTCTCTGATTATCCCCCCACCCGCATCTCCACTCTAATTTCCCTTCAAAAGGCAGTAATGACTACGTTGTGCATCACACGTTTCCCCACATCTCTGGAACTCCTATGCCCTGGTGAAAATTCACATTACCCTTACTTTGTCCGCCTCATTTTCTGTCCTCACTCGCTTGGCAATAGATAACATGGTCTGGCCTGATATTCTTTGCACATTTTTTTATGAGGAAACTTTCATTAAATGCCTTATTTGCTAAACACAGAAAGCAGTATCCAGTTGTTAATAGGAACAGCTTGGCAAGTTTCATGTGTGAAAACAAGTATTTTTAAGAAGGCATCAAGAAACATGTGCAAAATGTGACAGAAATCTGCTTAAAATAGATAAAATAAATAATAATCCCAGTTAAATTTGCCTATAAGTTCAATTATTTCAGAGAGAGACACTATCTCTACAAAACTGCATTCATTTCTGAAAATGAGCTGGAATTACATAAAAAGGGGGCTTTTACTTGGCTGATTATTGCTGGAATGGAAAAAGCTCATTAAATACACAGGTTTTGGTTACTTTATGTCACAACACATTTTGATGGTTTGCCAATTATGGCAAAAGAGTGGAGTCAAGAATAATGTGACATGCACAGTTGTCCAACCATATGGCACTGTGATTTAACTAAATAGCTGGACAAGCTATTAAGCTATTCTGGCTTTAGTGTACAAGTGCTTTTATGATTCAGAACAGAGTTAAATGTGACACTTTCCAAAAGGTCAAGTGTTATTTGACCTGTGCAAATGCAGTCATGTGAAATTTGCAACCATATGTTTTGTTGATTTTCTCTGTAAAACTAAGTTCCTCTGCAGGGTAAAAATGTAAATTTGATTATTTATTTACTGAATTTAATACATTCTTAACCACCTCTTGAATATCATGTCACATTCTGTTTTGTAAATTCAACAAATAAACATGAGTTGTGCATTAGAATATTTACTCAATAAAATGTCTTTTAGCCAGATGTATCCTAATTTTGCATGAAACTGTATTTATTAATGGAAAGTAACACATGATACAAATCTTTTTATGCATCCACCGAAAGCTCTACAGTGTCCACTGGCAGGTGTCAGATGTGTGAGTGATTTGAGCATTCTCATTGTGTTTCCATTGAGTGTCTAATGATGTGCAGCAATGCTAAAGGCAACTACAAGATTATATTTGTCTACATGTTCATTGCATACTGAAATAATCCTCCATTGTGAATAATACATAACATACTGCAATAAATAAGCTGCTTACCATAAGGCCAAGATCTCCTGGAGTTCCAGGGTCACCCTGTGATACAGGAAAAAGTGTCATTTAATGCTGCCTAAGATGAGAGTCTGATATATAAAACTAATTACATTGTTTAATAAAGACAACAATACATTTTCATATTACATTTAACTGTTAATTGTTAGGAGTTTTGCTACTCTAGTCAAATGCAACAGCCTGTTATTTCATATTTAATGACACATTGAATTATGCATCATTTACATGACTTACATTTACATTCAGTTTACATTCTGTAACCTGAGTCTACATTTCCAACTGTAACTGTTTGATTCAATGTCAAGTAATGACAAAATCTCAGTCAGAAATGACTATTTCTTTTCACAAAACAAGACTGTACACACAACTGTTCATTATATTAAATTAATAAAAAAGTCATTTCCTACGTCAGAATTTGGATGAATGTTTAGAATAAAGACTGTGATACATTTGTGATTTGTCACAGCATGTAAAGCTCAATGTTGTAATTATCCTGTTCCTTGCTAAATTGGTTTGGCAAAGTTAATGATAGCCAATTATAATATTTTTTGTTCCATTTCTATCTGTTTTTTTCATTATGTACTGTCTTTCTGGACTAGTTCTTGAACTGGATTATAAGAAAGCATTACAGTGATCAAGCCACTGCATTTGAAGCATGAAAACAAACAGCACAGCATTCTTACATCATTTTCTGAAGTGAGTTACTGGAAAGACTGAAAACAATATAATGATCTGGCCTGGAGCAAAATAGATAAACAACATTTAATATTTTTACACGCTTGCCACAAATCGGGGCAAAATAAAAGAGATCTGTTCGTGGCCCTGGGTAGGTTTTATGATGGTACATAATTGACGCATTTTGTGTTTTTCTTTCCCCCTTTTTATCTTTCTCAGTTAGAACGTACATAAATTAACACACGGTGCCACCGACAGCATTACACACATGGAAAGAGTTATGTTTAGTGGAAAGCAAAAGTAATGGCTATCAATCGCTGCAGTACAGACAGATTTTTGGAAGCAGAAGCATTTCTGAGATATGGGGTTGATTGTTCACATTGTGGGTAACAGTGTGTTCATATCTCCCCACCCTTCACTTTCCCAGTGTTTTTGCTCTATATTTTATAAGGAAGCGAATGGAAACAGCAGAAGTGAGAAGTAGCACAGCACAGTACAAGAGTGTGAAGAGTCCTTTGTAGGGGCGGGTGATTATAGTGAAAATACAATACAGGTTTTTTTTAGGTTTTCCAAGGCTTAACCTCCTGGAGGCTGAGGGTTTTTTATACACTCTGATGTAGTCTGACATGCCTTGATGTTTTTACAAATGACACCCATCTAAAAATCTTTTTTCCAAAGTGTTACACAGGCTTTTGTTCAGCACAAACTCAGCATCAACAGTGTGAAAACAGTAAAAGTGTCATACATCTATATTTTGATTAAATCTGCTCTAAACTTAGAATTTCCAAAAACCTGTTTTCAGATGTGCTGATATATTGTGAAAAAACACTCTAAACATTTCTAGTCAAGACTTTGAGCTCAGAACTAAATAAACAGAGGTATTTACTACACACTGATCATTGCAGTTTTTAGAAATTGTATGTGGTTTTATTTGTAAAGCTTAACATATGTGAGCTTATGACATATGTTTTACTCATTCAGTGGTTCCTATTGAAATATAAATATTGAATGTTTATGAGATGTGTGAACACTCAGGTGAGAGCTTTGTTCAAATTCACTTTCAACATATTCCACAGCCAGTAATCCACCAATGCAATGTCTGGAATTACCGTGTCATTATCATATGAATGACAGAACACGTCATTTGGTGGAAAAAAATTTGCAGCTGTCTGACTCGCTCTGAAAAACATGTATCTGCTTATTTAAGATCCTCTCACAAATATTAAAAAATATTTCAATTCAAGCTATATATATATATATATATTTGAAAAGTAGACCCTTTAAGGTTTCTGGTGGTATGTATTGTGTCTAGGATAAAATTTTATGGAATTTTGTTAATATGCCACTTGCAGGAGTGCTGACTCCAGAGGGTTAAGGATTATCTTATTTTTCAGTCATTAAGCATTTATGATGCTATTTTCTTGCAGATTCTTTGATTTCCTGTCTTAGTTACAGCAATTCTTCTCTTCTTAGTTTGGCCAACAAGCTCAATTGTTGGAGAGTCATTTCTTTCCGTCTTGATAATTTTACATTTACAGGTTTATTTTAAAGCAAAAACAGAATAAAATAAAATAGATGTCAAACATGATATGTTATGATATGTTAGCCCAGTTTATAGTGCACTTATAGAAAACAGTGTACACTTACTGGTAGCCCAGTTGCTCCTCTCGGTCCATCCTTCCCTGTGTCCCCAGGGGGTCCCCTAGGGCCAGGCGGACCTGGAGGTCCAGGAGGTCCTGGAGGGCCTGCTTGTCCCTGATCACCCTTAGGAACAAATAACAACAAAAATATGAGGATAGAGTCAGAGGATATGAAAGCACTCGGTATGAAAAGATCAAGTGTAGCAAAAGTCTAAAATGACAATGAAAATAGCTATCATAGTGGACATGGAGGGGGATTTTTGTCTCACAGCAGAGTTGAAATCAACACCACTTTAAGGCTTCAGACATCATGTTAGCCCTCTGTTTTAATCCACTGATTTATGACTGTGGAGTACAGTTCTGCTATGAAAATCTCCTGCTGGAATTTCAATGCATAATTGGCTTTAATTATTTCCAGATTTCCGTTAAATTGGGCTTTAATGCTTGTGTTGAATTTAGCAACACAATAGTATTCAACATTTAGAAACAGTCACATGGTCTAAAAAACTGCAGTCAGAGGTGGAAAGTAACAAATTACAATTACTCTTCTTACAGTACTTGAATATTGTATGTTTCCCCATGACCGTATTTTACTAAAACAGTACTTTTATTTGAATATAATGTATTTAAATTACTTTAATTCTTGATGGCTATTACAGCATAATTCTCCACTTTTCATAATTTACAACCTGAGTGAGGAAGCTTTTAGCAGGCTGGCTAATTTGCTATGTTTTAGCTAAATAATAACTAACTAAAGCATACTAGTGCATTTCAAGAAATTAGAATATCATTTGTGTTCATAATTTAATTCATATACTGTCATATATTTTAGATTCATTACAAATTAAATGACATATTTCAAGCTTCAAACTCAAAATTTAATATTTTAATAATTTAAGATTCTGGATTTCTGATTTTCATGAACTATAAACCAAACTAATCAACAATAAAAACAATAGGTATTGAAATGTCACTTTATGTTTAATGAATATAAAATATGACAGTTTACCTTTTTGAATTACATTATAAACAAAAATGAACTTATTCAAGATATTCTATTTTTTTAATGTGGCACTGTGTGTGTTAGTATTTTCTTTTTATGCAGTCATTTTAGAATAACAACCAAACACACTGTGATGTAGACCTAAAATATGACAAAATATGTTTCATGTTACAAACAGGCTAGTCGTACTATGTTAAGTACACAAAAACAAAGCAAGTTATTTTGCCTACATATAAAAAGATGGCGGTATGGATGAGATTTTGTATACCTCATTGGTTAATCTAGCTGTCATTGTGTCTCATTGGTTAATCTAGCTGTCATTGTCATTGTGTCTCATTGCTTAATCTAGCTGCCATTGTGTCTCATTTATTAATCTAGCTGTCATTGTGTCTCATTGGTTAATCTAGCTGTCATTGTGTTTCATTGGTTAATCTAGCTGTCATTGTGTCTTATTGGTTAGTCTAGCCTTCATTGTGTCTTATTGGTTAATCTAGCTATCACTGTGTCTTATTGGTTAATCTATCTTTCATTGTGTCTTATTGGTTAATGTAACTGTTAGTGCGTCGCAATCGTGACTCTAGCTGTCATTGTGTCTCATTGGTTAATCCAGCTGTCACTGTGTTTCATTGGTTAATCTAGCTGTCATTGTGTCTCATTGGTTAATCTAGCTGTCATTGTGTCTTATTGGTTAATCAAGCTTTCATTGTGTCTTATTGGTTAATTTAACTGTCAGTGTGTCTCAATCGTTACTCTAGCTGTCAGTTCATCTCATTGGTTAATCTAGCTGTCATTGTGTCTTATTGCTGAATCTAGCTGTCATTGTGTCTCATTGGTTAATCTAATTGTCAGTGTGTCTGTCTCATTGGTTAATCTAGCTGTCAGTGTCTCTCATTGGCTAATCTAGCTGTCAGTGCATCTCAATGGTTACTCTAGCTGTCAGTTCATCTCATTGGTTAATCTAGCTGTCAATGTGTCTCATTGGTAATATAGTTGACAGTGTCTCATTGGTTAATCTAGCTGTCAATATGTCTCATTGGTTAATCTAGTTGATAGTGTCTCACTGGTAATATAACTGAGAGCATATCTCATTGGTTACTCTAGCTGTCAGTTCATCTCATTGGTTAATCTAGCTGTCAGTGTGTCTCATTGGTTAACCTAGTCATTAGCACTTCTAATTGGCTAATCTAATTAACAGAAGGTATCAGGCATGTAAATTTAAAATTTTGTTTTCACCTCATCAAGTCTAATAGATTCAAAGCAGTAAACTCAATTATATAGATAATTACTGCAGTGCTTTTTTTGCGATGAGGTTTGAAAGGTTTGGCGTGAAACCGTGAGATCTGGCCCCAGTGCATGGATCTCATGGCCAAGGCGTGAGATTTGAGAGGTTTGAGTAAATCCAGTAAAACCTTGAGCATTTGGACATTCTTTCTGAAGAAAATATTAACTTTAAACTTCAGCAGATGTTCAACAGCAACTTATTTACTCTTAGTTGAGTAATTGTATTTATTGATACTTTTATTAGTATCATATTGTTTGCTCTATTATTCTATTGTACTCTTTCCACCACTTTCTGCACTGACCATTAATGGGACAATTTACATTACAATGTAGTTTACAGGTGTGTTTTAGGACAAAGGCAACCAATTTTCATTAAGTCTTATTTTATAAATGCTGGAGGACAGGAGTTCTTTTTTGTTGTTGTTAATCGAAATATGGACTACTTATTGCACAATTAATTACACGTTTAGTAGGCATTTTAAAGCAAATTAGAAACAAATGAGCTCTTAATAGCATTAAAACACCACTGTGAGCTCTGAATGATTGCTATTCATTGCAGCTTATTTCTTGTTGGCCAGCCTGAGGGTTGGCAAGGAGAGCCTGAAGAATGGAGAGGAAGTGGAGGGCCAAGAAGAGAAGCCTTGTGGAGTAGTGAGAGAGAGAGAGAGAGAGAAAAAGAGAGGGAGAGAGAGAGTAGGGTGAGGTCAAGCACTACCTTAATGAGCCGGCGCTTAATGAGCTGCTGATCAGCAGAAAGAAAGCCATGATTGATCTTAGGGAAGACCATCTGAGCAGGTGTGTGAGGTCAAGAGGTTGGAGGTCAGAGGTGAGAGAGGTTGGAGAGGAGATAGTTGCATGAGGTCCCAGAAGAAGGACGAAGTGGAAGAAGCATAAAAATAGAAAAGCATAAAAATAGATTAGATCAAGAAGTTGAGTCAGAGGACTTCAGTGCCTTCAAGCATGAACAGAAATCCACACTTTTCCAGAGTCTGGACCCTATTCGGCTCCAGAGGCCGCAATTACCGCCTCAGGGGTGCTGGGACACCCACATGGAGTTTGTCGGCCAGAGGAGAAATGTCAATTTCTGCTCAGTGAAAGCACTGTCATCACAGTAATGCTTAGTGCCAAGCCAGACTCCAGGAGCTGCACACACTGAAAGTGATGGTGGTGCTTTTTTTAATTGTGTGTATTATAGAGATATAGAAATGGTCTGGATATGCTTAAGGAGGCACTTGAATGTGAACAATAATGATTACAACTTAATTTAAATATTCTATATATGCAGACATATCCACTTTCAAATAGTCCATCCACTTCAATTTGTAGATTTATCATTTTTATAAAATGACCTAATCATTATATAGGAGGCACATTTTTAAATGTTTATATGGGTGCTGAAGGTGGTAGAATGGAAGGAGAAATCTGTGGTAAACCATGGGCATTCACTTTAGAAACATTTTACCACTTTATCATTTAATGTGCCTTTCTCAGTTGTTTCCACATCCATGGTTACTGTCCAGACCATATCTGGGTTAGAAAATCTAAAACCCTGTTTTTAATTAATTGCACGTTATTGCAGGGTTTTTACAAAATTTTTTGAGTAAGCTGCCAGCACTGCTCATTCTCTCTTCCTGCATCCCTGGCACTCTACAGTATATAGAAAAAGAACCCCATTTTTACTGGGGCTGCTGGTAGCTTGGGGGAATAAAAGCAATTGATTGGACTCGATTAATCAGACACAGTTGTGTTGCTGTCATTGAGTGGTCCCGGGGGACTAATATGCAGAGGATGTATGTCATCTCAGTGTGTGTGTGCCACAGAGTCTGCCTGAGCAGCTAGGCCACTCCAACAAACCTTCACAGTCAGGATTTGATTGCTGTGCAATGCAGCCAGGGTGGGCAGACCAGGAAGTCCCTGAGGACAAAATGGCACAACACAAACACAACCATACAACCATAGAACATGACAAATGCAAAGCATCATGTACACCACCAATCACTTCACATCGCCCTTGGAATCAAATGGAAGCATACCGCTGTGGACATTTCACCCATGCAACTGACTGAGCAGCTATTAAACAGAAATGTGTTAGAAATTTTGGATAAAAGACCTAAATTCATCTCAGCAAGGCACGGACTTTGGAGCAAGAGTCTGGATTTGTGCTTCAATACTGTGTGCCAAATAAATTAGACTTTTTTGAAGTATGTTTTCTTCAGGCACTGCCAAACACCTGTCAGTTTAGAAGAAAAGGATTTGTCAGGGGAAGTGTTCCTTGATATTTCAAATTTGCCACTAATACACAAAAATCTATAATTCGGAGTGTGTGGTAAAATGTTTGCTTTATTACAAAGCTCAACACAACCTGAAAATCGAGTCTTACCACATTCATAAGGACATTCCATCCTACCATGTTTGGGAAGTTTCAATTGCATGGCTCATTGAACAGATGGAAGTTTAGGAAACCTTGCTTGTCTTCTGTTTCAGTGCTTAAGCGAAGACGATGCACTTTCAAACAAGATTGCAATAACTCACCATAATGAGTCAGTATTAGCAAGTTGCTAATAACCACAAAACATCCTCTGAGTAAAGAAAGAGAGCAGGCACATGAGGATTATTGGGAGAACACTCTGTCTAGGCTTCTTGAGTTATGTACTGCTCCAACGAAAGCTGGCAGAGAGCTCCCTCTGCTTCATCCTGTTAGTTTTATGATAGGCTTGATCAATTTGCTTGGAGACACTGAGATTTAGCACTGATCCCACTACCTTTTACAAGATGCCTGTGGCTAATATAAGCTGGCTTTATGTACCATTAGCTTGGCCACATTCTTACACCAGTCAATCTCAGTTGAACTATCCATGTGTTACGGTAATGTCTTCTAGTTGTGGAAAACAACAAATATGTCCAACATAAGTTGAGCAAAGGAAAGTTCTTCAGTTATCCCCCTAGGCAAGGAAAGAGAACTTTGTGCAATGTCTCTATAGAACAGTTCCAATAGGTGTGGGTTTATGTAGTCTTCACAGTTTTACTTCATACACTGACAGCGGTGAGAATGGTAATGTCTTAGGGGGGTTGGCTAAGAAAGCTAAGCAATTGCAATTGTCTGGTTTTGCAAAAGTGTTGATGTGAACTTGATGGTCTGGGTCTCAAGCCATTAAAATTCAACCCCACAACAGTGTTACTGTCATGATCCAGACATTCCCTCATTTATTTGACTAAGTTAGTTGGACTATGCATGCACCGCCCACAAATGCATTCTTTTGGAAGTTCATGATTCTTTTTCAATTTCTATTAACTTTTTATACTGTAAGCTGAATGAACACTAGAACATTTTCAGTGCTACCAAAACTAATTTGTTCTTTAATGGGACAATCCATTAATAAATAATGACCATTTTAATAGCATTTAAAATTAAGAAGCAACTGGGCATTTAGCAGAATGGGTCACACAAAGTTATATCATGACTTTTGTCTTTTTTGTCATTGCAAAAAATATCTGAAGAAAAAAAATAAAAGAAAGTTTTAACCCTCTGGAGTCTGAACGTTTATCAGACACTCTGATTTAATCTGACATGCCCTGATTTTAAAAATTCTACACATATAAATGTATTTTTTATACTCAGCAACAACAGTGTCAAAACAGTAAGAGTGTCATAAATCTAGATTTTGATTAAATCTGCTCTAAACTTTCAAAAAACCTATTTTCAAATGTGCTGATATTTCGTGAAAAAACACTCTAAACATTTCTAGCCAAGACTTTTGAGTTCTGAAGTGAATAAACAGAGATGTTGGCTACACACTGGTCATTACAGTTTTTAGAAATTGTATGTGATTTTATTCCTAAAGCTTAACAAATGTGAGGTGACATTGTTTTCACTCAGCCACAAATCCTCCAATGGAATGTCTGGAATTACCATGTCATTATCATATGAATGACAGATTGTGTGAGCGGGTGGAAAAAAAGTGCAGCGCTCTGAATATTTCTGAAAAATGTGTCTCCTTATTTATGCTCCTCTCACAAATATCTAAAAAAATCTATTTGAAAAGAAGAACATATAGTGTATATATATATATATATATATATACAGTATATATATAAAGTTTCCGAGGTATGTTTAGTATGTTTCTAGGATAAAGTCTTGCAGAATTATATAATAAAATTTTTGTTAAATTTCATTAATATGTCACCAGCGGGAGTGCTGACTCCAAAGGGTTAAGGAGAAAAAACTCCAAATTCCAATCATATGTGATTTCAATAATGCATCTCTTAATTTTTTTATGTTTCAAGTTAATGCTAGCATGTAGTAAATTCCTTGTTGTTGTAATTTTCAGTTTCAATTCCAAATTTCCTGTTTTAATTGGCTAAAGCAAGAAAAACAACATAAAGCAAGAAAAACCAACTCAGTAATGTACTGTATACTGAAAACACAGCATTACATAGTGAATGTAAAACATATAGCAATTCAGTTCTGAAAATGAAGGTGTTTACACAAAAACTGAGTTGTGCACTACACAGTGCCAAAAGCCTGTCCAACATTGCAACAGCAGAGTGAGCATGTGTTGGCAGAACAGAGAGGTCAATTCAGTTGTCACATGAACTTGAATTTTTATAGAATATAAGTTCTTGCTCATACAACATTTTGCCTAACATCACAGACTCAAATACAAATTGGCATATTCTATGTAGCCCTTTAACTGATGTACAGGAGCCAGTGCTAAAATCAATTGTCCATTCTACTTATCTTCTTATTATTCTGTGTCCTGCCTTGCACCAGCAGACTCGCCTGCAGTCGCCATGAAACTTTCCATGTAGGGCATTTGATTATCCGTACTTGCATACAGATGGATTCAATAATTTAAAGAAGTGTATTGATTGAAACCTGAAGGCTTGATAGCCTTGGCCTGTCATGTATCTTACAAGGCTCATCAGAGTGATTTTAAATCAGTTTATTTTTAAAGGCATTTTAGGGGTCTGAGGCACAGCATGTGAAACTCATTGTCCTAGAATATCTTTTTAGATCTTGGAAATTGAAAAATGCCTCTGACATTTGTGGAGAGATTGCATACTGGGCAAATCCCAAAAGCTCTACTGCTTGAAAGCAGCTTGACTTGAGTTGTATATGTGCACATGCACAACCACACAAAATAAAACTTCCACGGCTGAACTAACCTTCTAGCTCAATAGCAAAGGCCATATAGATTTGTCATGGTTTTCAAAGTTCACCAAAGAACTTTCCAGACCACACACCTCTTGATAATGGAAGACCCAAGCCATTCATTCAAGTTAATGAGTACAATGCACTGGTGGCTACCACTTGTGTTTGTGTAACTAGGGCCTGTTTTATTCGCTGCTTATTCACCTTCTGACCTTGTATCCCCTTAACTAAGGAATTTAGAAGGTGGAGAGTTGTGACCCTAACATATGTGCTGTGGGTGGAACAGCACCACCATGGGTATTTTATGTTTCCCACATTGACCATGATTATCAGTTCTTCTGAAAGTGAAAATTCATGTGCAGTCCTCTATAAAATCAGCTTTGAAGCCACTGTTGATCAGATATTTCTTGAACGTGTTATTGCTTCTGCATTGCAGCTTTATAGTTTACTAGAGCTACATTTGTTAAATGAAGGGAGCCTCTGTTGTTATGCAGTACATTTGAACCTACATGCAGTTACACTCATTTTTCAATTTTCACTTTTATGCTCTTTTTTACTCTTGTATGAAAGTTTCAAAATAGAACCTAAAAAAAGTCTTTTATACAATGTCAGAACCCGTTTAGTGTTATATATAACTGAAAAGTACCTTGATGTTCCATAAAATATCACGATTTTTTCACTTTGCTTGGTCTAAATAAACTTCTTTTCATATATTTTTTGTTGACATTATCACATTGTTGTCATATCATGACCTTGCAGAGATATAATTATTACATAACTACTTAAGTTTTCAGATGGTTGTTAATGTTGTAATGGCTTCATAAATAATAAATGCCTTTACTAAAGAATCCTTGCAGAAACCCCTTTTTAAGGTTGTAGTAGATTCTTGTGGGAGCATTTTCCTTCTACTGCAATACTTCTGCTTCAAGTGCTCTTCTACTCAGAACAGGTTTTTAGTTATTTACTACCTTAATATATGATGTCATTTTCATATTTAGGCTTTGTATTCCTGGCAATCATTAACAAATGACAGTGACTTGGTATAGACTGTCCAAGTTTATGAACATGGGTGGCTCATTATATTAAGCTTGTCATTAAATCGTCTCTGTCTCTGACAAAACACCTAGTTTATTTCATCTGGTTTTACTTTTTCAGCAGAACAGTGTCAAGGGCAAATATCACATTCCCTAGTTTGCCTATTAAGCAAATCTCCCTAATTTTGTTCCACTACATTTCCTCACTAATTTAATGTGCAAAGTCAATATGTCATCCCGGTGGGTAATTTAATTAGGTCACAAGCATTTCTAACCTCTTCATTCTTAGTAGCCTGTTCTTTGTGTGACTGGCTCGAGTAGTTATGATGGAAAGTTAATTACACAAACACTACCCGCCTGCATGTAATAAGTATTTGCTGGTGTTTATTTGTGCTATAAGATGGATCACAGTGGGAAAGCCAAGGGGGGATTATTTTTCATTCACTCCTAGGTGGCTTGGGATTGAGTTCATTCATGGTGGATGACTCCATTTCCCCCAGTTAGAATGTACAGATCATACACTAATCCTTGAAATTCTACCTAAGAGAAAGTTCAACATTCCTGAACTGAATTTAGTCTAGAGCTGAATGCTAGCTGGTGGCGTGTTGAGTCTCTGATGCAGATGCATTAATTGACCTACAGCAATACAGTCTCAACTTTTATTCAATGATTACTCAATGAAAAAGCGCTGAAAGGCTGTGGAGCTTGTGCTGGGCGATAAAACTATATCGATTTTTTTCACGATAATTTTTCCCTCAATGACAATGATAAGCTTGGACAATAGAATTTGATAAGCATTAACATTTGTTTCCATTTCACGTCTAAGCAGCTTGACAGTGAGTTCAGAAGTCTTATACTGCTGCTTGTTAGCTCCTCTTCACCAGTGACGCCAAAATGTTTAAGACGTGTGATTGGGGGAAAGCGTATTGGGGCCGGGGGCGAGAGAGCGTGAGGTCGCTGTGTACTCGTCTGTTTATGTGAGAAGGAGAAGGGGGGAGGGGGGGCTCACTGTGTGGGTGTGTGTCAGCCCGAGTGCTAGCATTAGCCTGTTAGCTTGGCTCCCTAGCCTGTTGTTATTTTGGAGTGGCTGCGGCCAACAGCAATTATTGTAAGTTTCAACAATAAAGCAATGACTGCAAACGTCTTTCTCGTCCATCCTTTCAACGCATCTAGCCGAACACTACAATATTATGTTCTGGCAATAAACATTTTAATATTGTAAATAGTAACATTTAATGTATTTAGTCTGATGTTTTTAGGAAGATGTTGTTTAAAACTATGATAGTGTTAGAAAATTTAATATCGTGATAATTATCGAGATTGATCAATATAGAAAAATTTATGATGATAAAAATTTTTGGCCATATCACCCAGCTCTATGTGGAACTATATGATGGTGCCATACACTACCCCAAAACATGGTAAATTCAGAACTGATATTGATTGTTATTGTATTCTGCATATAGGCAAGTCAAATTATATTTGTCAGTGTGACTAAGAACTGTAAAATAGCATTCAGGTGAAGTTTTATTCATTAAATTGTGTGATTTTATGTTCCTAGAAACTAATAAAACAGTATGTCTATGTCCTTGCCGCTGTCTTATTAAGTCTTCTTTTCAGAGCATATTGACTGAGAGCAGTATTCAGTTATTTAGCTACTTATTATTGTAGCATCTGATGAGATTTGTAATGATAAGTTTGAATGTAATGAATTAGGTAAGATTTTTTAATACAAACAATGTCTGTTACATTTTTTTGGCCTCAATATCATAGTTTTGCTTATTTTTTATATACAACTTGTTACTGGTAGTAACATTCTGGTATTATAACAATAAATTAGGTGTATAATTTCCTCTCTCTGCATTACAGTGGTACTGTCCAAAGAGGGAACCTTACTGTGATCAGATAACAAATCTAATTTGAACAGAAGTGTAAACTGACAAAGCTGATATGCAGTAAACCTCTATGCTAAGTACATGGATGACGGCTTGCTCTTGAGAAGCTTGTCTGGGCATCACTGGTTTTTGGGGGCGACAGCATCAAATGTGATTTAAGAGGCCTGATGGTGGGCATATGGCTAGAGTCCGTCAGCACAAGTTAACCTTAACATACTACCCAATGTGGGGGAAATTAATTAGAGACACTTTAAGTGACTGTAACCCCCTTGGAGTCTGTCCAAGATGATGATAGATATAAAGAAAAGGCAGTAAAGTAACAGTGAGAGCCAGAGTGGGGCAAGCACTTAATGCGATAAAGACAAATAGACAATACAGCAGATCATTCACAGTCAAGAGGACCTTGTATTTAGTCCAACTGGAGAGCGATGACTTAAAGTCAGCCTGCATGCAAGAAGATATTGGAATGAGATACACCAGTGATTTATTTCATAATTTGCCAGCTGTTGCAAAGCATGCAGTTCATAATCATCCTCGAAGAGGTGTGAATTTATCAAAATGTCAAGCAACTGAGCTGGAAATAATTATGTTCTTCAAACGAGCTCTCAGCGTATAGTGCTTGTGTGTCATTGTGAAGTATAGAAGGGTAGGATCTTGATTTTTGGTCGAAAGCGGCTTGGGCTATATCAGATTACAGTAAGCTCAGGCACATTTGTTTTTGTTCCTCTGTCGAAGGCAGACAGTCTTGTAAGTGGCAGAAGCAGTCCAAGGGCGCTGACCTTTCTTAATGGCTTCCTCAGGTGTTTATAGTTCAACCCCCCTGTGCCTCATTCGATCACTCTATTTGGAGCTTTGTTATGCTTGGAAAGCTCAAATCATACGTGCTGTCCACAAAATCGCATGCATCTCAAACATTCCGTCCAAGGTTTCATACAGCAGACATCACACACATTCATCAACACATCAAAAACAGAAAAAAAGGGCATGCTAGTGCAGACCACATACCCGCGGCCCCTGGTCGCCTTGATCACCCTATAAAAGAAAAGGAAAAATAAAGGGAGAGAATATAATTTCGTAATATCATACATACATACCATCAAGACATAATTTAAAACACATTGATGAAGTAAGCGAATACCCGCAGCCTCAAGCATGCATTGTGGTTGAGGGTAAAAATCACTTATGATAACACACTCTGATGTCCACAGGGGTTGGAGGTTGGTGTGAGAGTTGCGGAGGAGGGGTGTCAGAGTGTGTAGTCTGTGTTTGAAGGGTTGTGAGTGGCTTAGAGGGGTCCTTGCTTATCCTGCTGTGGCTGAAAAGGGGGAACAACCACCATATCATTTAGTCATTTGGCCTCTTTTGTATCTGCAGATGCAGGCCTGCCCAAAGCTTTCTCTGTACAAAAGCCAGCAGCAGAGTGTGACTAAGCAGTGGTGTGATTTAAAATGACTCAGCCTACATTTCTCTAAGGCTCATTTTGAACATGGCCTGGCATGGGCTTTAAGAAGAGTAGCAGAAGGATTATCTCATCACTATTCATTAAAGGTGTAGGGGTTAGGGGGAAAAAACCTCTCCAAAGCTTATGTAGTCATCATAATGTGGCTGTTAATGTCTAGTATGTTCATCCAGTTTTACAAAGGTGACAAGATGAGGCAGAATGAGATATGTCGGGATGAGACTGCTTTACAAATGACTATAAGTACAGTACATACATTCTGGCCATTAAATGGTTTAAAGAAGATGGTTCTTTAGTAAAGAAAATGGGTTTATATAGAACCAGGACGAGGCAAAAAACCCAACTGCATGCATACATTGTTCTTTGCATGGTGACATAGTTCTTAAGATAGAAGTTCATTTTTGTTCATAATTTCATCCAGAAAGGTAAACTGTATTGTGCTATATATTCATTACATGTAAAGGGACATATTTCAAAACATCTTGTTTTAATGTTGATTAGTATGGCTTATAGCTCATGAGTTGGGTAGCCAATCAAGTACAGTAATATCATGGACAGCAAACCATTTAGCAGTAGTTTTGCCAGTGTGGATAGGGGTTAAGTACTGCTTAGGCCTGGACAATAATTAAATATCAGTATTCATCACAATAAGAAATGTTTCAATAATGGTGATATAATTTTTGCGATATTTCGATATGTAGTATTATAGCATCGGTTACTGACAGGCATTTTTTGACAGGATGCTGCAGTCAGTTCAATGCATTCAAGCAGAGCTGAGCACAATCAGCCCCCATAGTCTGGCTACGTCAGTGCGTGATGACATAACATAGAAATCATGGAGGGGTCTGAAATTTTAATCTTAGGTGCATGTCCACTGTGAGAGACATAATCTAAAAGAAAAAAAATCACATTCACAATCACAAATCCAGAAATCACAATGTATAATTTGTTTAATAATTTATTTGTGTGTTACTGCTGCAAATAAGTATTTGAACACTTGTGAAAATCAATGTTAATATTTGGTACAGTAGCCTCAAACGTGTCCTGGAGTTTTTCACCAGGTTTGCACACACTGCAGCAGGGATTGTGGCCCATTCCTCCACACAGATATTCTCCAGATCAGTCAGGTTTCTGGGCTGTCGCTGAGAAACACGGAGTTTGAGCTCCCTCCAAAGATTTTCTATAGGGTTTAGGTGTGGAGACTGGCTAGGCCACTCCAGAACCTTGATATGCTTTTTACAGAGCCACTCCTTGGTTATCCTGACTGTGTGCTTTGGGTCATTGTCATGTTGGAAGACCCAGCCACGACCCATCTTCAATGCTCTAACTGAGGGAAGGAGGTTGTTTCCCAAAATCTCGCAATACATGGTCATCCTCTCCTTAATACAGTGCAGTCATCCTGTCCCATGTGCAGAAAAACACCCCCAAAACATGATGTCCATCATCTGTCCACAGCACTTTCTCCCATGACTCCTCTGGATCATCCAAGTGGTCATGGGCAAACTTAAGATGGGCCTGGACGTGTGCTGATTTAAGCAGGGAAACCTTCCGTGCCATGCATGACTTTAAACCATGACGTCTTAGTGTATTAGCCACAGTAACCTTGGAAACAGTGGTGCTAGCTCTCTTCAGGTCATTGACCAGCTCCTCTCGTGTAGTTCTGGGCTGATTCTTCACCTTTCTTAGGATCACTGATACACCACGAGGTGAGATCTTGCATGGAGCCCCAGTCCAAGGCAGTCATGTTTAGCTTCTTCCATTTTCTAATAATTGCTCCAACAGTTGATCTTTTTTCATCAAGCTGCTTGGCAATTGCCCCGTAGCCCTTTCCAGCCTTGTGAAGGTTTACAATATTGTCTCTGGTGTCTTTGGACAGCTCTTTGGTCTTAGCCATGTTAGTAGTTGGAGTCTCACTGATTGTGTGGGGTGGGCAGGTGTCTTTATGCAGCTAACAACCTCAAACAGGTGCTTCTAATTTAGAATAATAAGTTATTTATATCAATAAAGCCTAGAGGTTTATGTTTGATGGGCATATCATGTTCTTTGTTAGTATACAAAGTCTACATGCAAATAAAAGGTGAACACTGATTTTATTTGGGTCATTTTTATTTCTAAAGTATTATATAGTTATTGGAGGTGGAGGAGGTTTCAAAGACTTCATTAAATTTTCAGACATTAATAGACACACACTTCCATTTTAGGGATTCTAAGCAGTTTTTCTAATTCCTTCAAATTATTATATTGATATCGAAATTATATCGTATAGACCAAAATTAAAGAAAATATTGCGATATAAATTCTGGTCATATCATCCAGCATTAGTCCTACTGGAAAAGGAAATCAGCATCTAAATGAAGCTTGTGAGCCGATGGAAGCATGAAGTTTTCTAAAATTTTCTGGTAGACAGTTACATTGACTTTAAACTTGTTAAAGCACAGTGGACCAATACTAGTAGAAGACATGGCACTCCAAACCATCACAGACCTCAGACACCTTGGATTCCTTGCCTCTCCACGCTTCCTCTAGACTCTAGGACCTTGAATTCCAAATGTGGACTTTGGAGCATTGAGCAACAGTCCAGTTGTTTTTCTCAGTAGCCCAGCTAAGACTCTTCTGATTATATCTCTGTTTCAGGAGTGACTTGATATTAGGAGTGTGGCAGTTGTAGCCTGAGAGATACGTAACATTTACTGTACACTGTTTGATTAGTAATTTAATCAAACTAGAAATTAAATAATTGCGATTAGTAATTAATTAACAATTAGAGACTAGATTTAATCAGCCAATTTGTAAGCCATACTGATCAACATTTAAACAAAAATACATTTATATGCAATGATTATAAAAGATATGACAGTTGATTTTTATGAACAAAAATTAACTTTTTCCACAATATAATGTTTTTTTGATGTATATGCAAAGAATCTTTAGAATGTGGTAATATACAGTACTGAAATGTGTTCCACTATTGTAATATTTTACTATTGTTTCTGATGCCATAGGAATCCACTGTCACAGAACTGTAGTCAAAAAATATTCAGCATTTCACCATACAATTACAAAAAGTCTTTGCTTTCACACACAACCATAACCTTTACTGACAAATGAATATAATGCACAATACTCAGACCTACAGACACTAGAAAGCTCTTCTTCACTAAGCACTATGTTATGCTGAAGTTCTCTTGATGTCCTACTGTCTACACACATTGAATTTGTTTATTGTCATTTTGATCACATTAAGATACTGGCTAGTAACAGTTTCTTCATTAATTATCATTAATAATTTACATCTGCATCATGGAAACCAAGTTAGATTGTCAGGCAGAGATCATATAATGAGTTCTGTTATTTGACGTGCTTTGCCGTCTTCTGCACATTTAAGTATGGTGGCCCACTTTTATCTGTCATCTGAAATAATACCAGAAGAAAGTTTTCAGTGGCGTTCATGTATAAATGATTCACTTTAAAAGGCTATATATGTAGAACTGTACTGGCCTAACAATAGATTGAGTCTACTGAAAAGTAGTTATGACTGCATGAGTGAACTGAAAATACAAACTCCAAAATAAACAAACAAACAAACAAACAAAAACAAACAAACAAACAAAACAAGAAGCCCATACCAATAATGACATTGACCAAAAGTCAGGTGTTCTGTATGTTTACTGCCCATCAAAAACCAATGAACATATGAAGTGTGCAACAAACACATTCTGTGTTTGGTATTACTGTAAGAGACTGGATTTGCAATCAGGATAGGAGATTAGAATTAGATACTTCTTTATATACAGTGGTATCATCAACAAATCAGTAGCAACATCAGTAAATCAATCTATTACTTCTTAATCACCTGAGTGTTCTCATAAACTGTGTAATATCTGTGCCACTATCACTGATAACAATAGAGCTACACCTTTAAGAAACTTTATGACATCAATTAACCAACAGCAATCCTAAATAATCAGGATAGATTAGCCTAAAAGTCTATGGGCCATATTGTGGCTCTACAATGCCAATGATGTTTCACAATTAACAATCCTATTCAACTCGAGTCTAGGCTTAAACTCAATGGAAAACCAAACCTATGTTATGTTTAGTTGTATTTGACAGTCCTGCACATTATTTGTTGCATACTGGTACATGCACATGTACAGTACAACAAGGTGGAAGACACTGAATTAACATATGGTACCAGTAACCCATTTTTTTAATACAAGGACCACGGCCATGTGACTTCAGATTGAGAGTAAATGATGCTTGATGACCTTCGTTAGGCACGGCTGTTGAGTTGGCAGGTCTTCAGAGAACAGTCTGCATTGGACCCGGGGGTTTGTGGTGAAAGTTACAACAAACACTAAATGGCAGTGACTGGGCTGAGATGAGTGCTGAACCTCTGAACGGGTGGATCTAATTTAGCAACTGTCAATTATCCACTTCTTGCGGACAGTTATTTAAACCCTGTTTTTCCCAAGCTTTTGCTCTTCCAAATGCTTAAGGATGTTTTTATGTCTTTTTGCAGTTGTGTTCATGTTTTAGATCAAGACTCTGGTTCACGGGAAGAGTTATGATAGAAAGGGCACATCATGGAGGTTTCATTTTCAGCAGTACTGACCCGTGTAATCATGTGACTGATCAAGACCTCTCCTTTTTGCTAAAATGATACACTTACCAACCAGCCAGTGAAAGGTTTGCAGCTCTTTTCACAACGTCCCATCAGTATTCAGAAACACCGGCGGCATCTTTCCGTTCTGTTTGAGTCGAGGAAACCTCACATATTTGCATGGTTTTAATCTTTCTGCATTGAAGCTTCGCTGGTACAGATTGGTCGCCTGGTCTACACTCTAATAAAGAGACAGCGCGGTTATTTCTCATGCTTGGCGTTCGTTTTATAGAGGGATGCTCGGCGATGCGTTAAAGCACTTCAGCCTGAGGACTGGTGTGAAGGCAGTAATGTAGTTCACTGCGGATTTGTGAACGATGTGGGGATTTAGATATTCCGAAATGAGCCTTGAGGTCAGGGCCACTTCACATTGCAATGGAATTGGCTGCAGAGGGCCATCCAAATGCATTCCTTGTGGAATAGAATCTGTTTAGGAGCAAAGTGAAAGCATGATATGATGTACGAAGAAAAATGGATTTCACCAGGGAGGGGCAAGAAGGGGCTCCAGCTGTTGTTCTGTACATGCTGAACTTGTGTAAATGTCCCAAAAAACTAAACCTTCATGAAAAACAGTATTTCTCTGTTATATTGACAGGATATATGTAATGGGATACATGTGTTATGCAGCATCTTCTCTCAGCTTATAATAATTAGTCTTTCAGACTGAAGCAGATGAAAATGTATTAATTCAGCAGCATGAAAAAGGCATGAATTGATGACAATGTCAATTTACCAGACGAGGTCAAAATTGTCTGAAAATTTTAATTAATGTTAATTACTTGATCTTTGTTACATAACACTGTGACCCTAATCAGGATTAAGCAGCAGATAATGGATGAATGGATGGATTGATGATACATAACAATTATCAACAGTTCTCAACATGCTTACCTTGTCACCTTTCAGACCAGGTGGACCCTGTTGGAGATCAAAGAAAAGACATTAGCAATAGTGTACATATTCTCAAAGAGAACACATAGCTTTGCATGCAGATTGCAGGAATTTATGAAATTTTGCAACAAATTTGCACCAAGAAATCCATCCTTGTTCTGGTCTTCTCTAATTAACACAAGCCTTTGTAGTCAGCTGAATCCTTTTGGCACCTATGGTTTCCTTCAGTCTGGCTCTTACTAGTTCATGGTCTGTACACTTTTATTAGAATCTTATTCACTGAATACATAACCAAGCCAAAATAGTGTCTTAGCTAACTCGCCACATGTTTCACAAATAACAGATACACAGTAAATATGCCAGTGTTAAATCAACACTATTAGAGTTCAATTAACACTGAAGGTGTCAAAATGTAACACTCTCAGTGTTAATTTAACTCTAAGAGTGTTGATTTAACACTGGCAGATTTACTGTGTATCTGCAGTTGCTTTCATGTCAAATGTGGAAATCTTTTCATGATTATTATCCAGGACATGTGATGAGAGCTTGAGTGGTTCATTAAGTTCATTTGGTAAAACCGGATGAGTGCAAACAATTTGCAAATGAATCATTATCATAGATGTAGCAATATTGTGCTTGCAGATTTAGCTGCTAGCTCCAAAAGTATGGTTCACAAAAAGCAAGTACTCAAAGGCATATACTGTGCTTTGGTTTATATTCAGCCATTGTGGGGTAATGCAATGATCCAAGAAAGCACAAACAAGGAAGAACTGACACTACAATTCTCATGATGTTACTACAATACATTACTGTAGAAAGTATATCAGCAGCTGATATAATGAACTTATGTTTGGCAACAATGTAAATGACAGTACAGAAAGACTGAATAGAGAAAAAAACTTGAACCTTTATCTTTAAGCCTCTCTGACTCAGTGGCAAACTGTACACTACACAGCCATATGAGCTGCCATTCAGTAACCCAGCTACTGATCACAGCTTTACTGCCTGCTTGTCTCTCAGCCTCATCTGGCACATTAAAGCAGGGGGTTCATTTTCACTCAGTGAGTGTTCGGCTCACAGGCCTTCTGCACCAATCAGTTAACAACCCCCAGGCTCCAACCCCAAATTCCAAATTACTTCATATGACTTTGCATTTCATTAAACGTAGATTGTTTTTTAATAACCCCGGACACATGGACTGGAAACGAATCGGAATACATTTGAACTGGATCTATTTTTCTTGTCTGAAGTTATGACTGCTATGCTGTTCTGCACAGTAAATCGCCCAACTGGTGCTGCATTTTGTTGCTGAGGTGGAAAGGATACATGTCTTTTTTGTTTCCCCGGGTTGCCTTGGGAAAGACATTGGGGAGGAAGCTCTAAAATGCAAACACGTGTGTGCTGTAGTGCTCAGAATAAAATGTCTGTGGCAGAAAATGTGATGGTGCAGTTAGACACCTGCTCGCCTCGCAGTGCACCAGATACTTTCCTCTTTCCTCCTGCTGGGCTTCTCCACAGTAGCTGACTCTACAGAGAGTGTGTGTGATCACAGCCCAATCACTGCAGGAATACCTACATCTCCGGATGTGCTAACAGTCTGTGAGGAACTGCTTTTCCAGCCAAAAATCATGCAACACGCCATTATAATGTTTTCACCAAAAACAGACAGACAGACATACAGACAGACAGACCAATGTAGGTACTCATTATACAGACAACGGCCACGGCCAAGCTCAGTGTAGAAGTAAAGACAGATACATCTACACACAGACAGGCAGATAAACATATTCTGTATGTGTAGAGACAAAGAGAGAGAGAGAGACAGACAGACAGACAGACAGACAGACAGACAGACATATAAATAGATGTACACAGACAGACAGGTATACAGAGAGAAACATATAGATAGTCAGACAGACAGACAGAAAGACACACAGATAACAGATGTACACAGACAGACACATACAGACACAGACAGACAGACAGACAGAGTTAAATAACATGTTAGCATCTTATTGCCTGTTCTTTTAAAATGAAGGTGAAGGTTTAGTTTCTCTTATAACACAGACATGCTTTTTGACAGGCAGTTGAGCTCACACTGAAGTTCTAAGGAACAGTCTAGACTGCTTTCTGAATGAGGCAGAACACATGGCAGTCAATAAGAACAGTGATAAAACAAGATTAATGCAGAATATGCCCCCTTTAAATCCACAGTGTTAGCATTACCTAACCCACTTCACCCTGACACTGACATTTCATGGCGGAGTTCCAGCGAACACTTCCTGCAGTTTCTTTCTTTTCTGCACACTAGGCAGCCCTCCCCTGGCAGCAGTCAGTGAAGTGAGAAAAAAAGACCCAATCTTAACCCGGGCTGTGTCTGAGATGGTTATATAATTGGCTAAATGAGAATGATGAGTTTTCCTGTCCATGATGGACATCTGTTCTCATAAACTTGAAAGTGTCTGTCTGTTCAAGGCCTGGGTATTCTGCAGAGATAAGTCTGTTGTCTGGGTCATGTAGATGTGTTAGACGTGATGTAACAGTTGCAGGTTGCATAAATATAAGCTAGAAATTAAGAAAAAATACCAAAAAAGTGTGTTTCATATCTAAATTAGTGTGTTTTCATGCAGTGGTAGTAGCTAAAGTCAAAGAAATATCTGCCTGTTGAAAGTAGCACAGCAGAGAAGAACTGGCTTATTGTAGTCTTTTATTAAAGAGTCAGTGTCAATGAATGCATATCTTATGAATAAACATGGTGCTGTCAAAATGAATGGAGTACAAATATCACCAAATATTTCCATGAGCTTCATGGGCAGAGTATGAGGACACTGATTGCCATTCTTCCAGACCACCAGAAGGTTGTGCTGTTTAGTTAAAACAATTAAATTATATTTACAATTTTACGAGCAAAAATTAGTTGTCACTGTGATGCTCTTGCGTTTTTTTTGTGTGTGTATGAAAACCATATTAAATACAATTAATCAAAGCTTTTGAATTCATGTCATTTTATTTCATTTATTTGTAGATGTTCTGAAGAGACTGACTTGCATGTAAAAAGCTGAATATTGCTACTTTTTTATTAACCATACACAAATGAGTACATTTTGTTTAATTAAAAATGTCCTTGTCTGTTTCATAAAAATATGGTCCTTATCATCATATGCTTGGTTGTGTCCTGCTAAATCATTAAAAAAAGCAAAATGTATGTCATATACACAGTAAATATGCCAGTGTTAAATCAACACTATTAGAGTTAAATTAACACTGAGGGTGTCAAAATGTAACACTCTCAGTGTTAATTTAACTCTAATAGTGTTGATTTAACACTGGGATATTTACTGTGTACCTTCACAATTCTTCTACAATTACAGATTGTTGTGCATCTGTTTCTCTGTATACATTATTATCCTCCATTCACCTGTTCTTCAATGACCAGGACCCCCACAGAGCAGGTATTATTTGGGTGATGTCTCATTCTCAGCACTGCAGTGACACTGATGTTACAGCTGCTCATGTTTTTAAACACCTCAGTGCCACTGCTGGAGTAAAAATAGTGCACCAACCAAAACTGTCTAGCCAACAGTATCTTGTGATCAATGAAGGACTAGAGGACCAACACAAACTGTGCAGCAACAGATTGCAGGTTGCATAAATAAAAGCTGGAAAGAAAAAAATACATAAAAGAAACATTTTGTGTTTCATATCTAAATTCTTGTGTTAAGTCAAAGAAATATCTGCCTGTTGAAAGTAGCACAGCAGAGAAGAACTGGCTTATTGTAATTTTATGTTAAAGAGTCAGTGTCACTGAAGGTCACTGAATTTACATCTACAAAATGGACCAACAAGGCAGGTGTGTCTAACAGAGTGGACAGCTAACCTAGAGTTTAAAATCTCCAGCAGCATTGCTTTGTCTGATCTTCTCATACCAGAGCACACACTAACACTCCACCGCCATGTCAGTGTCACTGCACTACTCAGAATGATCCACCATCCATATAATATCTTCTCTGGGGGGGTCCTGTTCATTGAAGAACTACAAAGTGCACCTAAGTTCAGTGGAGCTGATAATATGGACAATGAGTATAGAGACAAGATCTGTGAACCTAATTAAGTGGCCAGAGAGTGTATAAAGTACATTGTTCAAAAAAATAAAGGGAACACTTAAACAACACAATGTAGCTCCAAGTCAACCACACTTCTGTGAAACCAAACTGTCCAGTTAGAAGCAACACTGAT
>BRDA01072927.1:9184-23901 GCA_036984385.1 Crenuchus spilurus | reverse complement strand
AAAATATTGACATTTGCCATCTCCACATCATTGTATTCAGTTTTTATTTACAATTTGTTTAGTGTCCCAACTTTTTTGGAATCCGGTTTGTACATTTAAGATTGTTGTTGTAAGGTGACAAAATGTGAAAAACTTCAAGAGGTATGAACACTTTTGCAAGCCACCATTTACTCAAGTAAATGTACTTCATTACTATCCACCACTGCTGAGGTTGGAGGATCCCCACCCCCACCTCATCCCCATCTCATCCCCTAACTCATCCCAAATTTCACTGCTCCTTAGCTCAATGCTGAGCTAATTTATACCCTCTAGCCCACAGCTGGCATTAGATATGGTGCAAACAGGTTCATGTTTATCTGCTCCAGAGAGTCCTATTCTACTGTATGTCTCTACAGGGACTAGACAAGCTGTGTCAGCAATGGGTGCTTAAAGTAGCTGGATGCATTCATTAAAACAGGTGTCTACAAATATTTGTACATATAATGTACATGAAATTACAAAGTTATGAAGTCCATGGTGAGAATTTACACTGTAGAGTACAGCAGCTGCGTGGAGGTAGCAGTACTGGATTAAAAGAATACCATCTGATCCACTTGTATAGCACATCACGCTAACACACCACCGCCACATCACTGTCACTGCAGTGCTGAGAATGATCCACCACCCAAATAATACCTGCTTGGTCTACATCACTGAAGAACAGGTGAAAGGAGGCTAATGAAGTATACAGAGAAACAGATGGTCTACAGTCTGTAATTGTAGCATCTGTATGGTCAGTGGAGCTGATAACATAAACAATGAGTGTTACATACAAGTAGCTCATCATAATGTTCTGATATGACTGTGTATGTCCACAGGTATGTGGAGTGAAATCAGAGTGAAAAAATACAGGCCTGGCACATTTCTGTGTGCGTGTGTAAACACATTTCATGGCATATAGTGCGGGTAAGGGAAAGGCTACTTTTTGTTGACCAGGCTTCTGGGCCTTTTGTTGCCATGGTTTTATTGTCCACCCAACAGCTGTCCTGGCACCTCTGCCCCGCTCCATTCTCCTCTCTCTGATTTACAGTCCTCCCCTGAGCAGGCTTTGTGTTGGCGCTGAACTGTGACGCTTCCTTTGGCGCTATTTCTTAGGATACTTCACGCTATTCTCTGGACACATCGCTTCAGGCTGAAAGGGCCTCTGAGGAATGCTCTTTTGCTGGCAAAACATTTCTTGTCCTCCTTCCAAGCCGCAGTAAATAAGGGCCACAAATGATTTACAATGGCTAGCAAAAAGTTGAATGTCTCTTCTCTACACGCAACAGGAGAAGATGAATCCGAAAGGTCGCCTTCACCCAAGAACTTCACCCCTGCCACCCCCGCGTTTGTATTAGTTGTGCTTGCCATTGTCATATTATGTATATTCATATGGAGGAACCTTGACTTCCCTTCCCCCTCCCAGTGCTCTGGATTCAGAAATGAAAGCTCATGAAGTTCACTAATGTGTGAGATGATCTTGAATGCATGGTTGAGTCAAAAATCAAGTGAAATGTAATTGATCAGCACACATATCTGGTGTCCAGATCTTGCTTTTATGCTTTTGTTTTGCAGCTTTGGGGCTAACGGGGGCTGTTGTGGCCTAAAGGTTACAGAACCAGGTCTGGTTCAATCCTCTGAACAATAGGACATACAGTAGCTGAAGTGCCCTTGAGCAAGCCACCTAATCCCCAACTGCTACCCGGGTACCATGGATAGTGTGTCTAGGTGTGGATGGACGGAGGTCAGATTCCTCTGTGTGTACAAGCACATTGGTCAATAAGTCACTTTGACAAGGAACAGTGCTAATGTGGCAGTAATTTTAAGCTAAATCTTCCCAGGCTAACCTCATGTAGACATAAAATTGGCCTTGAGGCTGCCTACACATGGTAACACATCTAAGCAGGCCTGGTTAGTACTTGGGTGGAAGACTTCCAAGGAAAGTGTATGTGTCTGCTGGAAGTGGTGTTTGATAAACAACAGGAGGTGCTGTTCCTGTGTTCTCTGTTGATCTCAATGCCCCAGTGAAGTGATGGGGACAGTACTGTATAAATGGTGCCATCTTTCAGATGTGCTGCAAAAGCAAGGCCCTGATTCTCAGAAAAACATCCTCTGAAAGACCACAATGTTCCACTCCTAAACATGTCCAGCTTATCTTGGATGTTCTTCAGCTACTGTTGTGAAGATGTACCAAGAACGTATTTCTTCTATCCTGAGAGCCTCCCAACATAACATTACATAACATAACAACACAGCGTGATAATGGTGACCCACAGGCCACTGATGCCAGAATTGAACAACAACTCTGACAAGTGGTACAGAGCAATTGACATGCCTCAGTATCCCTGTTAACCTCTATAATGAACACAGGAGCAGTGAGAAAAGTGCCAGGAATCACCACTGAATGAAGGGTGGTTATTCCCACTATTAGGTAGGTGGTCATAATATTCTGAAATTTTATTTTCTAAAATTCTACAATTTCCTAAAAAGTATGAACTCATTTAGAACTTGATGGCAGCAGCACATCTCAAAAATGTTGGGACAGGGTGACAGCTACCACAACAGTCTGTAAACATTTGGGAAGTGAGGAGACCTGTTGTTGGAGATTTGGAAAAAAAAGATATTTTGGAGAATCGCTATAACCTATTAATAATATATTAAGATAATATAAGATAAGAGAATCCTTTATTAGTAACACAAAGGGGAAATTCAAAGTGTTACAACAACAAACGGACAGTGAAGTACTCAGGAATAGAGATATCAAAAGAGACTCTTGGTAAATACTATAAACATAAGTAATACAAATATACAAAAACAAAAAAAAATCATAATTGGGGCAAGAAGAAAAGAAAATATATGCGTTAAGCTACATTTATATTGGTCATATTGTGTGTAAAATCTGAAATACATTTCGATGTATTTTGATTTATGAACACAAGGTGTCGCTGTGGTTTTTCTATAACCATTGCCCGTCACGCAGGGCGGGGCCTCGGTCCAGCGCTGATTGGTGGGCTTTGGTGATTATGTCATTTTCCCGCCTTAGGTTCGGATACGCTTGTTGGCGGGATTTACAGAGCAGGAAGTAAAAGACAACAACGGGTCTGTTATTGTTTTAAAATATTAATATGTACACATTTTAAGCAAGGTTTTTATTTGAATAACTTCGTAATGTGTTTGTAAATGTTATTTATTGTCAAGACGCGTTTTTATGACTGGTAAACACCGCTGGCAAATGTTTATAACGGGCAGAAATGAAAGCTGTTTACGGCTTTTAATGTCAACAACTAGCGGGCTGTTATGTTTCAAACTGAACTATAAGCTGTTTTTTACTGTAAATACTTTAAAACCAGCCTTTGGGTTGTTTTCGGTTATATTTAAGACAGAAGTAAAATTTAGTGTAGAAGCTACATTTGCTGTCAGTTTAATGTGGACATTGTGAAACACTTAATGCACGTTTAAAATACTTCTTTTGCATTTCTGGTGCTACTCTCTTGTATTTCTACACTAAAGACCAGCAAATGTTACTAAGGTGAACGATGGCGACATAATACTGCAGTACTTTTTCTAAAAGTATGTCAAACTGGATTAACAGAACTACATGCTGGCTACTATATACAGTATTAACACAATGTTTATGTTCATCCTTTCAACGTGAGAATGTTGCATACACAGCTAATGCTAAAACAAACCATTTAATATTTGTATTTTTTATGTTAGAATTGATTTTAAAAAGTCAGTACTGGAGTTATCAGTTTTTATCCTTTCTCTGCCCTATTTCATCTCTAACACTACAGTTGTGCTATTTTTATACGTTATTATTGTGTATAGATTTGTTCTAAAGTGTTAATAACATCATCTAAATCAGTGAGCTCTCACTTATTACTGCTCATAAGTAATCTCTACTGCTGAAGTGATGATCCTGTGATCTAAAAGAAACGTAACACGTTTTACATTAAGCTTTTCTCATTATGACACTATAAGGAACAACAGACTTAAATAGGTCAAATTTGATTAAAAATATTATAAATGCTAACATTAAAAAAAACTTGTGTTCGTGTAGGTAATGTTTTTCCAAACTAATCACAATCAGATCATGGATTTAGTACATGTAGATTGTCCCAGTTGTAACTGTGATGTAAGTGAACTTAATGATAACAGTCTGGGATATAAGCTGTTTATCGTCTTTTTTTCAGAAAGTCATCATGCAGTTCCTTGGAAGGAGGAGAAAACTGACAGTTCATCCACAGAATGAGCTCTATGGTCATTGTCTGCAGCTTTATGAACAACCTCCGCTGGAAAACATCTCCCTCAGCGAGTTTGAAACTTTCGCAGTGGAGAGGCTGAAATGTAAGTTCTGTGGTAGGGATGAGTGCTATTGTGAATGTTCTGTTCGGTTTTATACCAGGTGATAGTAAGAATAATGTCCGGCCACCATTCACAACTTTACAGCAACCACCAAGCTTCTCTAAAACTCCCTGGCATAAAAAACATAATGTTAGTGAACATACTGAAAGTATGCACAAAAACAGACTAACCACAACCAGTATTACAACATTAGACACTAAAATGCTACTATATATGGATAGAACATTATTCACTTTTTTTTTTTTTTCACAGCATCAAAGCCACTATGCATCAATATTTAGTGCAGTGCTAAAAGCAGCTTTTTGCCAATGTGATTTGCATGCATTGGAATTTGACCGCCACATTTAACCCATCTGTGCAGTGTTCACCAGTGTGTGTTTCACACTAGCCTGCACGAACATGTGCCTTGATATTAATCTAGATATTTTTAAAAAGAAATGTCAGTACTGAAATTATTACCGGTAGTTCTTTAGAATTGATCCACCCACCCACACTGTTTTTAAACAACTTTAACTAAAGAAATCTCTAACACTGCAGTTTGCTATTTTTATAAAATTATCATTGTATATATGTTTTCTGAAAGTGTTGAAGACCGTGGAGAACCTTGGGGTCAGCTATGTGAAAATATCAGAGGATTACACCAAAAAACTGCGTGCTGAAATTTCCAATCTCGGTTTCCCATACAGAACTGAAGTGGTGAGGGAATTTTTTCCATTTCGAAATTATTTGACATTCACATCAAAGTAATTGAATTATTTTGTTGTTATTTTACTTGAGATATTCATTGTTTGTTCTGTTTTGGTTTAGTCTTGCCTTTTGTTAGATTATTTTTAACAGCAGCCATGACGATCACTATTCTTTTATTATTTCTTTGCTGTTAAACTAGGATGAATCAAACTTGAGCAAAAATCAAGTTGGGCCAACTGAATATGAGAAACGAAGGAAAGATCACATCTCTCATTTTATTCTGCGCCTGGCATATTGCCAAACGTAAGTGCTGTTTTTTTTCCCCTCAATTTCCTGTGTAAATGGAAGATTAGGGATTACTCCTGTGGTGGAAAATACTTTTTGAATGGCCAGTCATGGTCATTAGCTATGGTAGTTTTTCAAACACACTGTTGAAATATCTGATGTTTGACTTTCTTTATGGTTGGGTATACTCCTCTATGTATAGGTGATAGATTTGTTTTTCAGACGTACATGGTTATTCTTGTTGGTGGTGTATTTTGGGTCAGTTTCAACATTCCTCCATAACGGCATAATCAGTAGGAATTGTGTGTGTCATGTAGAGATGTGTGAACTCTCACTATCATAGATTGATGTCACATGGCAGGACACTTCTAATTTCATTAACAAGATCTGTATGGTGACAATAAACAAGAAAGCTATGAAAATGTATCATAATTATAGGACTAGGAGCACCACTGTGTTGTATATGAAGAATAGCATCTTACCATTTGTGACTCACCACTTTTGCACATCAGGAAAATAATTATTAATTTAATTCTAATATTTGCCAATTTTTCCCCTCCAAATGTAGTAGTAGCCAGTTTACCCATCCCATCTGCTAGGGGCTCTCCCCATCACTTTTAATGTCCCTGACTCTAGGAGGTTGAAGACGAGCACACGCCTCCTCCGTTGTGTGTGATACGGCCGCCGCCTCTTTTCAAACTACTGCTGATACAACGTCACTGGGGAGCCAACATGCTCGGAGGAAAGCGCAGGATCTCCAGCTCTGATGGGCCAATAAGTAGACGCCTGAGCCAGCAGACATTGTAGTGTGAAAGTGATGGGGGGGGGGGGGAGTGCCATCTACCTGCCCAGAGAGAGCACTGCCAATTTTTTGCTGCTTTGGACCCCGGCTGTCAATGGTGAACAGCATGACCAGGATTCAAACTTGTGGTCTTCTGGTTATAGTGTTGGTGTAAATATTAAAAATGACCACTTAGAGTTGGTTCTGATTGTAGTACTAAAGGTATCAGAAGAGTGTTTTTTTTTTTTTTGGCTGATGTACTGAATCTTTAATCTTATTTCAGGGAAGATCTCAGGAGGTGGTTTATTCAGCAGGAGATGGATCTTTTTCGCTATCGATTTGCTGACCTTCACCCAAAATACAAGACTGAATTCATGCATAGAAATAATCTAAAATATGACACGGTAAGTTTTTATACTTTATTCCAGTAATTTATTATTTAAATTTCAGGAAATTTTGTTCCCTCTAACTTGTATAGAATGCCTGTAGAAGAGAGTGGAGTGGAGTGACTGATTGTCAGAATATTTTTTTATGTGTTGATGGCTACAATTGTTGCTGCTCACTTGTACAGGGACGAGAAAACATTTGGCCATTTTGGATTATCTGAAACATAAATTGATATTGCTTAGTTACTTTGTGAAAGTCAGTCAGCCATCTTACTGAAGCACTGGCTTGTAAGGAAAGTTAATTTACTAACAACTCTCTTGTTTTAATTTGCATAAAAGACAGATTTATTTTCCCCCCTTATTATTAGTTGAGTTATTTCAGGTCATAATAGCAATCGTAATGGCACCTTATTGCTGAAGTTTGGTTCTCTGTGGAAAATTACATTGTTTGCTTTCATTCTTCATTTTGAGGTCATTTTTTCCAGCTCTTTTTGTAAATAAAATGTATGTGCAGATTTGAACAGCAGGTGGAGCTGCGTGCTCAGTGATCAATGCTCTGCACCTGCTGCTTAACAAGAGACTTAAGCATGTTTATTATTATTCACAACTATGATAACAGACCTGATATTGTTGTAGAGTGGGTTGAATGGAGTTAATGGTAGAATTAAGTTGATGGGTTTTGAACCATGGAACAATTTAATTCAAGTCTTATTTGTCAGTGCTGGGCTCACTGAACGTTCAGTGTTAATTTAAAACAAAACATACAAACAAGGGAGAGTAATGTAAGCTCAGTGAACTAGCACTGACAGCATTATTTTCTCAAAGCTGAAAGTAATTTTCCTGTACATTGGCACTACTGTTGGTTTGTAATTTTTACTAACCATGATCAGTCACTGATACAGAAGAACACTGGTCAGACGTGTAATTCAATAATTCATATTCTAAATCCAACAACCAACACCAGCCCCTCTTTATATCACACATTAACTGAAAACTTTTTTTTTAGTTTTCTTGAGATGTTTGCTTTGCTTTTATTTTGATGTTGAATATCTGCTCAGATTATTGAATGTCAGATTTGTCAAATTTTCTTCCTTATGCAGATAAGTAGTGAAGAAAAGATGAATCTGAAAGAGCAGCTCATAAACTCCAGTTATGGTGTTAGTGGAATCACTCTTGTTGAGCAGGACTTCTACAAGGTAAGACCATCTTAATCAAGCAATTTAGATGGTTTCTGAATCATGTGGATATTGTGAAGCAGATAACAGTCCAAAAAAAGTGCACTTTCAGTTTTAGTCTTATTCTTTCTAAACTGTAGCTTGTTTATAAAGACTTTGCATAGTTTTTATAAGTATCATATTCTTTAAAGCAGTGTGAAGTTTTTGTTTTAGCACCAAACTTGACTGCATATTTTTTCTCTGAACCCTACATGTCTTTCTAGGAACATGTACAGAACAAAATTGAATATCAACAAAGTAAATTTTTGTTTGTAATTTAATTCAAATAAGTAAACAAATATTTAAATTAATTGCACATGAAATGACATTTCAGGCCTTTTTTTAAATTAAATTCTGATTGTTATTGTTTGTAGGTCATGAAAATCAAAACTAAGAAAGAAATACCTCTCAAATGTATATATGTTAAAATATTAATAAAAATAAAAATAATTATTTCATAACATCAACCAGAAATTGTACAAAAAATGTCAAACTGCCGACAACTATTCTCATTTAAAACAACTTGTTTGGGGCTCCTTTACCACAAATTGCTGTATCATTATGACATGACATGGAGGCAATCAACTTCTGGGATGTTATTGAAGCCCCCCTTTTTTTGGCAGTTTTTTCCCCTTCCCAGTGTGGTAGTAGCCAATTAACCCATCCCATCCGCTAGGGGGCTCTCTCCATCACTTTGCACTGTCCCTGACTCTAGGAGGGTCAAGACATGCACACGCCTCCTCCGTTGCGTGTGATGCGGCCACCAGATCTTTTCAAAGTACCGCTGATACACCGTCACTGGGGAGCCAACATGCTCTGAGGAAAGCGCAGAGTTCCCAGCTCTGAATGGCCCAATCAGTAGATGCCTGAGCCAGCAGACATTGCAATGTGAAAGTGATAGGGAGTGAGAGCGCCATCTACCCACCCAGAGAGAGCACTGCCAATTTTTGCTCTCTTGGGCCCCGGCTGTTAATGGCAGACAGCATGACCGATTGAAGCTCCGTTTAATTTGAGAGTGGCCTTGAGCTCATCTGTATTGCTGGGTCAAGTGTTTCTCATTTTCCTCTTGACAATACCCCATAGATTCTCTGTGGAGTACAGGAGAGTTGGCAGGCCAATGTCGCTGGAGAATTGGCTGGCCAATCAAGCACAGTAATGTCATGGCCAACAAACCCTTTGGTAATGGTAAGCATTGTGGGCAGGTGCCAAGTCCTGCTGGAATAGGAACTCTGCGTTTCCATAAAGCTCCAGTTCCATTGACTTTGAACTTGATAAAACAGTGAATCAACACCAGCATTTGACATGAAACCCCAAACCATCACAGACTGCAGAAAACTTCACACTGGACTTCAGACGCCTTGGATTCGGTGCCTCTGCACACTTCTACCAGACTCTAGGACCTTGAAAAAATGCAAAAAATACCTTTATGTGGAAAAAGGACTTTGGACCACTGAGCGGCAGTCCAGTTGTTTTTCTCTATAGCCCATGAAGGCGCTTCTGACATTGCCTTTGCTTTAGGAGTGGCTTAATATTTGGAATGTAACAGTTGTAGTCTTGAGATATGCAGTCTCAAAATGAAATATTCAAATAGTTTGAGGTACTGAATTTGTAATTTTAATAAATATTCAAGTAATTAATAAAATTTCCTTTTAAAATTAATTTGTGAACAAAAATTAACTTTTTCATGATGGTCATATTTTGATGTTTGACTGTATCTGCTGATGCCTGCCAGTCATTTAATCAGAGCTTAGGCAAATACTGGAAAATCCTTACAGATGTTGATTTTTACTTTCACTTTGGTACAGGTTCCATTTCAAGATGCCTTGGATTTAGTACGGACAAGAAAAGTCTTCTTGAAGGGTGGCTATGCCTACATTCCCCACCATGATATTGTCACGATTGTTCTGAATGATTTTCGTACAAGGCTTTCCAAAGCACTTGCAGTAAGTTAATTTAGCTATATTTTCTTTGTAATTTGCCTTCTTACAGTTTCTAAAGTTTACCCACAGGATGAATTTACGGTCCAAAATGTACTGCTAGATATTAAAGCAATTGAAAAATGATTAGAGCAACAATGAATATGCTACATTGCTATTGAGTATTAGTCTTTAATTGTTTTAAGTGTTTTTGTTATTTGTCTATTTGTCTTTTATGCTACTTTAAATATAAGTAGTTTTTTATTCCAAAAGTAAGTGAAATACATTAGGTAATTTTATTGTACTATAGTTTAAAGTATGTTTGTCTTTGTGTACAGATGTGTCTGAAACTGGCTTTAAATGGGAATAAAAGATGGAAACAGATAACTAGAAATAACCCCCAAGAAACAAGCATTGACATTTTGCAAATTTCTTGTAGATTTAGCATTAATATTAGTTATAAAACAGCATTTTACCTCAGTAGTCCTGTTTTTTAGTATACTCTTGCTTATACCACTGAAAGCCTGCGCTGATTTATCTTCCTGTGGTAAATCTGCCTCTTGTTTTGGACAATCAGCACATCTTTCAGACATGATGCATTTGTTGATCTCCAGCTTATGATTTATTCATTGGATATTGGGCATGAAAAATTGTGTGCTGTTGACAGTTTATTTTAAATGATGATAGTTAATGTGAATATAACTGTATTCCAGATGGAGATCATTAGTGTCATCAAGAAGGCTTTTGGGGTTTAGCCCAAAAAAAATTAAACATGTACATGCACACGCTCTAGCACACAATTTACTACATAAAATAGTGTTGATTGCAATTCTTGCTTCAAGCGTCAGGCTTCCTATAGAGATTTTTGCTTCTTATTCAAGTTGTATTATCTTTACTCTGACTAATATTCATGCACTTTGATATTAAATTAAGTTCACTTTGTGTTTCTTCACTGTACTCCTCCATGATTAATTGGCTGTATAATCATAAATATTTGCTATATATATCTGTATAATTAATGTATACTGTGTATGAAGTAAGACTGATTGAATGCATGGTATTGAAAAGAAACCTTCAAATGAATGATTATAGATAAAGAGGAATATAGAAGGAGTGCAGTATTTGAAAACATGTCACATTTAAAAACAGTAGTTGACAAAGGTGTTAATTAAAGCATATATGCACATATATTACACCAGTATGCAATATATTCACAAATCATCAAAACATTACAGCATCATCACAAAGTCTCTTTGCGTGCTTTGTCTTCAAAGTGCTAATGAAAATGTTTAACATCAGTTTAACTCTTTACAGTCGCTTTTTTTTTTTCTTTCTTTAGTATTTGCTGGCTAATTTTGCATGTCCAAATTCTAGGATTTTTTACAACTACATGAAATGCAAAATGTTTGTTTATTGTAAATCCTTTCAGATAAGAAGTGAGTTTTTAATTTGTAATATAATAACACATTTACTGCTGAACACATTAACATGTAGCAGTTCTTTGCCCCATAAATAATTTTTTCAGGCTGCACAACACAGAAAGATCTTGATGTATGTTCAACTTACAACTCTGATTTGTACCACAAGAGGTCACCATTCAGCAGGACGAAAACTGAGTGCTCTGTTCTGTTTGCTGAGGACTTATTCAGACATTAATTTGCAACCAGAATTCAAAACTTCAGCTTTTCGATAATGAAAAGCAGGTTTATTTGAAGCATTTCATTTTCAAAAATTGCATTTTGAAAAACTCATACAGTGGAACCTTGACTTACAAGTTAAATTTTTTTCCATGATGGAGCTCCTAACTCAACTGACTTGTTAATCAAATTTAATTTTACAATTAAATTGAATTGAAATGCTATTAATCCATTCCAGCCCCCCCCCCAAAAAAAAACAAAAAACAAAAACAACAACAATTCTTTACATGTTTTTAAGCAAAATTAACTTTTATTTATAACAAATAATGTAGAAAAAATAATACATAATAAAAGATAATGTAAATATAGAAGACATAAAAAGAAATAAACTGGTTTTAAGTGTATTTACCTTGAAGATCAGATAAAGATATTGGCGGAGGTACAGGAGATTGGCGGAGGAGGTTGGAGGAGTTTTTAATTTTGTGCTCCATCGTTTAGCTTAACTTACTTGCTAAACATTTAATGTTACAATTTAATGCTAAATTTAGCTTACACACTATTCTACCCTTTATTGTAAACTTAAATGCTACTTTTTTAAATGTATATATTATTCACTTTTTATTCATTTATTTATTCACTATTATTTTTCACTCCACTTAATCTTCATCAGTGACTTTTGCCTTTTTCGCCACACTTTCCTCACTTTCACTTGTAGGGCGCTTCAATAAAATCCTGTCCAAGGAAGTTTTTCTTCCTCCCTTTCATAATCTTTTGAAAATGAGTGAGGCAAGGATCCTTACACAGTGCCAACGCACAACCTCTTCTCAGCACTGATCTTGGCACTCACTCACATTTGCTAGTGACTCCTACTGGTGGGTGGTGGAAGCTCGCTCACTCGTATCATAAAGCAAAAATTCTGAAAACCAACGGCTCATGGAAAATTTGTACGTTGATTCACTCTTTTCACTATATTTATAAACAGTAAAATTCCAGTAGGACAAAGAGCTTCTAGTTGGTTGTATATTCTAGTAATCCTAAGTTTTACCACATACACCTCTTAATGCCTCCGTGAATCTGCAAAAGCATACGTTTTTACAATTTCGTACTACAGACAATGTTGACTGTCTAAGAAAGGGTCTCTCTTGCATATGCAAACTAGGATTCTAAATACAGCAAGTACCAGTATTGGCAAGAAAAATTCAATGTGAGGCAACATGTGTCTGAAAAATAAGATGAGGCTAAAGTGGTCAGATGTGTGCTGTGTTTAAATACTCATTTATTTGCTCAGTGATAAATTTTGAGTGTGGATACACCCTTTGGTACTCTGCATGTATTTTGACTGTATTTGTACACTCTGAAAGCTTACAGACGTGGACAGAATGGTGTAGTACCATTAGAAAACGTGGAGGCAGTGTAGCCAATAGTTCAAGTGAAACACAACAACTCCCAAATGGACACAACAAAGAAGAAACTTTTGGTGGAGAAGCTGTGCAACCTAGATAAGAATTTGTAACATCTATATGATATTACATACAGATATCATACACACTGTCTGTAAGTGAGGCTGAGTGATTAGCTGTTACCATCTGCTTTTTGCAGGGATTTTTTCTAGTGGGTGCTTGCTTAATATCCATGCAATATAGAGGACGCATAGAAGTGTGTGGGTGATGGTTACATCATTGAAATATTAGATATTGGAATTGGACATAATTTTTGTATGTAAAATGTTTATAAGCCTAAAGGGACATGAAATATTTGTGTTTTACACCTTCATTTGGAGCACCTACCACCCACAGTCTAAAACATCAAACTCAGTGAGTCATTCAGAATTAAGGGGACTCATTAGAATTAATTAACCCCCCCCTCCAATCTGAGTAGCTCCACCTACAGCCTGAGAACTCACTCACTTCATATTGTGAAGAAAGAGCTTGGCTTAAATCTCATTGGTTATAGTCTTTTGTTGACTAGCTCTTGGAGGAGGCTCTTAAGAAAGGGCACAGTTCTATTTAAACCTTGTAGTGTATTAAATGGCATACCACAGAACATTTATTAAGACTAAGAGGTATAGTAGGAGGTGACTCCTCCTATAGTTACATAAATGTAATCCTGTCCCTAATATGGGCATGATGAGACTACAGGCTGACGATACAGCTTGTGTAATAGCTGTGCAAGTATGTTGTATGTAAATGCTTAGCTGACCTGGGCTTCACATTGAAGTTTTCTGAAACTGACCATTGAGATGTCTCATAATGAGTCTAAAAGATTAGGCTAAATTGCAATTCAGAGCAGATATTATTGTCTACCTGCTTGAAACCAAGCTGACTCAGCCAGTATATAGTCTGTTCTCAGTTGGCTTCATCTTATTAAAGTGTATTAAAGTGTCTTTTGTTGGCAGATTGTTGTACAGTTGGAAGAAATGGATGTGTGAGTGGAAAATTAAGACTCTTGTCAGCTTGGCATATTATCTCACAGCTTGGCAGATGACACTTTTTTCCCTCTTGTTCTATCCACCAAATATCAAACTAGACCATCAATCAGAATTTTCTCAAAACAGTTGGACAGCTGGTGGGATGGGTTTTATTTCAGCTGAATGTTTTCCCTGTACTCTCTGAGTGCAGGGGTTTAAATTACCATTCACTGAGCTTATATCTGTCTGAGGTGGGGAAAAAGATATTGATAGTCAGCAACCCCACTTGCATCAGCGTGTAGAAATTGTGTGAACCCACATATTAATCCGTCTTGGCAAATGAAAACACATGCTCCCTGCACATTTCCCTTTCTGTGGTGTTTGGGATATCATCCACGGCAAGAAAATGAAATGTGTCAATCTTCATATGTCGGACGCCTCCGTAAATCAGGCTTTGGAACGAGATTTTTATGATGCTGTGAATAGTTTGCAGTAATGCTGAAATCAATTGCCAGTTTGAAAATCTATTCTGACACTTGAGATGAGGGTTCCCACCTTCAGTTTCACTTTCTCACTCGGTTTGCTGAATTGAAAAAAAAAAAATTAGCTCGATAATTTGGCAGGTGGTGGACAGTATGTCGGCTTCAGCAAAAGGACACCAAAACCAGGCAAACAGTAGAAATGAGTGAATCCGTTCCCAATAAGCTTGTGATTTTATTAATTGAAGGCTTGAACATGGTTTAACCCCCTGTAGTCTGAGGGTATTTTACACTCTGATGTAGTCTGACATGGCTTGACTTTTTTTTTTTTTTTTTTTTTTTTTTTTTTTAAAAAAAAACAAAATTGAAAACAAAATTCGAATCTCGTCTAAATTAGTTTTATATCTAAATACTGTGAGAATGACAAAACTGTGACAGCAAAGACTCAAACACGACTTGTTTTCGGACACATTGTGAGACCTTTTATATAAAATCTACCCACATTAAACAAATTTTTTTTTTTTTTTTTTTTTTTTTTTTTT
>BRDA01072922.1:0-10759 GCA_036984385.1 Crenuchus spilurus | reverse complement strand
CCAGTCAGGAAATCCAGGACCCAGTTGCAGAGGGAGGGGTTCAGGCCCAGTAAGCTCAGTTTCCTGATTAGATGCTGAGGGATGATGGTGTTGAAGATATACTATTATCTAGTACTATCTATTATACTAGTATTATCTAGTTCTTATCTAGAAAATAGAAGTATCGGTTTGAGACTCGGTATCGGGAGACACTAAAAAATTACTGACTTGGATCGGATCGGGAACAGAAAAAACGTGATTGGGACATCCCTAATTATTATTATTATTATTATTTTATTTATTTATTTTTTTTTACTTTTCTTTTCTTTTCTTATTTTTATTTATAAATGTGTGTAGGTTTGTAATTACGGTTGATGTGTGATTGTTTGTTATGTATGTTATGTCTATGGGACAGAATAACTGCTATTTCAATAGCAGCTGATGGGGATCCAAATAAAACAATAAAACAATATAGACCACTGAAGACATATCCTGCAGTTGCATTAAGAGTTCTGGGACTAAGAGGATTTTCTGTTAAAAAAATGAATAGAGTTTGGTAAATCGTCTCTGTCACACTCCACATAAAAGTTTCAAACCTGACACATTTCCCTGTTGTAAATGCATCCACAAAATATCACTGGATCCTCAGAATTATGAGGTTGTTAAAGAGTTGGAATACAAATATTGCATCATATTAGTGTAAAAAAAACATTGTTCTATAAAAAAAATATTTTTAGCACTGCTCTGATGGTAGTTGGCCTACTATGGTATAGTTTTGACTACTTATAGTATACGTTTTGCTACATGCAAGCTAACACTGCAGTGCATCGTCACACTGCCAGGCTGAGCAAACTTCTACTAAATGTCCTGGTTAAGTTACTTTGGCAGTAGCAGCCTACAGTGGTGATGTTATATAATAGAGTTAAAGTTTAATAGCACTTGACTGAAAGCTGCTTGTAGCATGGAACACAGACTGAGCTAAGAACTACAAAATGACACATAAGAGGTCTATAAGCTGACCACTTTACTTGCCCATACTGAGCAGCGAAATGTTAATATGGTCTGCTTTATGGGGATATAGGATGACTTTCCGATGACCATCTGACCAGTATGTGTTTGAATGGGGCAGGGCAGAGCATCAGTGTGTTATTTCACAGCACTATTGCATGCATGGCATGACTGGTTTGTATGAAATCCGACCTGACTTCAAAACAGATAACAAGGCTAGCGAAGGGCTTAGGGATCACTGAGTGTGTCTGAAAGTGCAAAGAAGCCCTTTGAACATTCCCGCTGAGACACAAGTGCACAGAAAGGTGTTTGCAGTGATCACATTAATGTGCACTGATGTAGGTCCAAGCATGCAGCAACACAGTGACTTCTCTACAGGGCCAATGATGGAGATCCCTTCATGCCATGAGATCACTGCTTAATACACTCCAGAAGACTTTGTTAAGCTGCCTGAGAGCATGTGCAAGGTCAGCCTTGAGGGAAGAGTGTAGCATTCCTCTCACAATTTGCATTCTCATTTAACCTTTACAAGTTGCAATTATGGCTGGCGATATGAGAAGCATGTTGTAATGTGATATGAATACTTCCTGACTCATAGCTTATTGAGTCAAGTGGAGAAATGTTCAGTCAGTGTTGTGTTTCTAGGTAGAAGATATGTTATGATTTGAATTGGACTCAAATATTGCTGCTGTTGTGTGTACAGACCTGTTTGAGGGCATCTTTTACATTTTTAATGTGTTTTTCATTTGTTAGACAACAAGAATAGAAATCTGATGTAAATGTATTTAATTATTAAACTATTGAATTAAATATTGTCACTGTCCAAAGAAAAACAAGTTCATGCAAAATTGTAACTTTAATTGAGATGGAAAAAACATTCCATTTCTTAAATAGATAAAGTAGAAACTTTCACACAATTTAAAGAACATCTACTGAGAAAACAAAAAGTCCCCCACCCCCCAAAAATAAATGGATACTTGACACTAACAATATACACGCACTGGTCACTCCACTTGGTACACATAACTTTACACTCATTATCCATTTTATCAGCTCCACTGACCATATAGGTGCACGTTACAGTTCTTTAATTACAGAATGTAGTCCATTTGTTTCTCTGTATAGTGTTTTTATTATTTAAACATGTTCTGCATTGTAGATTAATACTAAAGTCATCCAAACTATGAATAAATACATATGGAATTATTTAGTAAACAAAACAAGTAAAAAAAACAGAATATGTTTATATTTGACATTCTTCACAGTAGGCACCTCTTGCTTAGATGCAGCTTTCTTGGCATTTTCTCAGTCAGCTTTATGAGGTAGTCACCTGGAATGACTTTCAGTTAACAGCTGTGTCTTGTCAAGAGTTTATGACTTGCATTTATTGCCTCTTAAAGTGTTTGAGACATCAGTTGTGTATCTACTTTGAAGAGTCTAAAATATAAAATATAATTTAGTTTGTTTAACACTTTTAAGTTTACTACATGATTCCTTATGTATTCCTTCATAGTCTGGATGACATCAGTATTAACAAATCATTGAAAGAGAAGGTATATTCAAACTTTTGACTGGTACTATACACACACACACACACACACACACACATATATATATATATATGTGTGTGTGTGTGTGTGTGTGTGTGTGTGTGTGTGTGTGTGTGTGTGTGTGTGTGTGTGTGTGTAAATACAAAATTGTGATATTAAATTCAGTCTTTTTTGTTTTCCTCTCTATTTATAGTGGATTTTGTATCATGTCTGCATAGGAACACCAGATGGTGATTGGCTATTAGCAAACTCTGGTGCAGAGCATCTATCCTCTTACAAGACAAATGTTTTTGTACATGGTCTCTGAATAAAAATAAACAAAATGAAATGAAAAGTTAATTAAAACCTTCTACACTTTAACTACAGCCTGATTACCAACGCCAGAATAAGTTTTCTTTTGGCTCGCAATACCAATTACACAAAAATGACTGCTCACAGGGGTGAGCCCAGAAATTGATGAGGGGGTGGGCCTGGGCACAACAGACAAGGGCTCATAGGGCGAATTCTCAAATAAACGCAGAGAAAAATTAATCAATTGACTGTGAGGCTTGAACAGTACTTGCACAAAGTGTACTGCCTATGCAGAGAAATTAGATTACAACGTATGCCTTTAGATTACAATGGGAATGAGAGAAAGTGGCAGTGATGTAAATTAGCCCAGCTCAGGAGAACAATTCACATATTTAATAGTATTCTTGCATGTTTAATTCAGCAGTGGCCAAATGTACTTCGCATGCCTACAGCATACACTGCTACATTAGCACCTTTGTGTGTTTACATAACCAACTTCAACAATAACAGCATTCATTAAACTACCTTGCAGTCTATTCACAAGAGAGGTTTGGGTTTTTTTCACAGATTGTTAGGCCTATGTTGCGTCATCAGAAGCTTTTGAGTCTATCAGCACACTTCACTAATTCCACTCCAGTTCAGATACAGAAAGAAATGTGGCATCCAAAATTAGTGTTCTTTGGCATTATAACATAAGAAATTAAGGCAAAATAACTGGATTTTGGTAAATTAGTCTATTAATCAAATAGTCATTCTTTTTGCTTTCTATCATGTTTCATTGTCATGTGACTTTTTGTACATTGTTCACACATTCTAATCTATAGTAACAGTGTACATTGCTTCATCAAAAAAATTGAAATACTGTGAAAAAGTTAATTTGTGTTCATAATTTCATTCAGAAAGTTAAGTAATATATAATATAATAATATAATAATAAGTAATATTTTATATTCAATACGCATTAAGAGACAGCTACAACAATGCTGTAAATGTAAATGTTGATCATTTTGGCTTATAGATCATAAACATCAGAAATCCAGAATATAAAATTATTATAATATTTTACTTAGAGTTTGGGAAAATTACTATTCAAACATTAACAACATAGAAAAGGCTTGAACTATGTCACTTATGTGTAATGAATATAAAATATGTGAGGGTTTATCTTTATAATTTGTCAAACAATTAAAATGTTTTATCGCAATTAATCTCAGTATGTCATATAGTTAATCGTGATTAATTGTGAGCGATTCAGCCACCCGCCACTAGAAGTCACTAGTGAGCGTCAGTGCAGAGATCACTGCTGAACTTGCAGGGAAGAAGAGCTGTTGCCTTGTAAACAAATGTGTCTGATTCAATTTCTAAGCATTTTGAAATGGAGGAAGAAACAAAGCTCTTTGGACAGGATGTTATTGAAACACCCTGCAAGTGAACGTGATGAAAGTGTGAAAAAGGCAAAAGTCACTGAAGAAGATTGTCTGATCTGTAATGTAAATACACTTAATAAACCAGTTTATTTATTTTATTATGTATTATTGTTTTTATAAATTATTTGTTACTTATAAATATATTTTTGTGTGGCTGGAATGAATTAATAGCATTTCAATTCAATTTAATGTTGAAATGTAATTTGATATACGAGCAAATTGAGCTATGAGCTCCGTCACAGAACAAACTAAACTCATATATCAAAGTTCCGCTGTATAGTGAAAAATAGAAAAGATTGTTTTAAAAAGGCAAATGCACGAGCCTTACATAATCATTTGTGCAGCACTCAATGCAGAAAGTATAAAGCAGCCTTTACTCATCTACTCTTAATGATATTGCAGCAGTCAAGTCTCAAACTGAACTACGGATGACTCGCAGGGACAAATAGAATTTGTGTTAACAGCATTATTTTTTAATCGCGTTAAATTGAGATCACGTTAATGCGTTATTATCGTGTTAACTTCTACTGCCCTAGTTTAAACATATTCTAATATTTGGAGTGTAATATGTATAATATAAAATACATTTCAGTATAAACCACACAAACACAACATGGTCAATTAATTACAAATGTACCTTTTTAAAACACCACTTGAAAACCTTTTTACTTACTTTTTCATTCTGGCAAAGAATGCTGGAGTACATACAAATGAAACAAAGATTCTGTGGTACATGTGACCTTCTCTGGTAGAGCGTGAAAAATGGATGAGCTTGTACAATAAAAGGGTGTCAGTGCTCTCAGTTAGTATGGGCTCTGTTATAATTCCTCTTTCCTGCTGATATACAGTAGATCACTCACATGCAGCTGCAAGAAAACCGCAACTCTCACTTCATAAATGAATTTGTAACATGAAAATATTGTTTGTCATGAAGATGCCAACAAACTCTACATGCACAGAATATAGGTTATAATCTGAAGTGAAGTGAAAGTGACACAATGTGCTTGCACACAGAGGAATATTACCTCTGCATTTAAAACATGCATGCATTGAAACACACACATATGCACACACTAGAAGGCAGAGAACACACTTGCCTGAAGTGGTGGGCAGCCTTATCCATGGCACTGCCCAATGGCATTTCAAGGGTGTCCTGTTGCATCAGAGATTGATCTGGTCACAAGGTGGGTTCCATAACCACAAGCCCATGGCTGCTCCCAAAAGTGTAAAAAAAAACTTTAATACATTAAGGTGGACCCATAACTGACATTGGTATTCCATTGTATGTATAAACTCCATGTAAGAGCCTCACCAATAAAATGAGACACTCTGGAGTAGCCAAACATGAACCTAAGGTCACCAAGTTCAATGCCAAAAGTCACTGGACACAATAACTTTGGGATGAGTTGGGGTGGAAATCACATCCTCTCATCCATATTCTAAATGCTAGTGGAAAGCCTTTCCAGAAGATTAGAGGCATCTCTTTATTAATGTGCTTGATTTCAGAAAAAATACTGGCTGAGGAAGTGTCTAGAAACTTCTGGACCACATAGTCTAGACTCTAGAGAATAGAGACTACACCCCTAAATGTCCAAATTGAGCACTGCTTGTCATTTTCCCTCCAAAATGTCACGTGACTTGTTAGTGTTACTAGGTCTCAGGTATGCATAGGGAGAAGGTGTGTTCAATCTCTCATACTGGTCACTGAAAGTTCCAACATGGCACCTCATGGCAAAGAACTCTCTGAGGATCTTAAAAGATGAATTTTTGCGCTACAAGAAGATGGCCAACACCCTGAAACTGAGTGGCCAAGATCATCAAAATCGCTTTAAAAGAGCAGGGTCCACTCAGAACAGACCTCGCATTGGTCGTCCAAAGAAGCTGAGTGCACATGCTCAGCGTCACATCCAAATGCTGTCTTTGAAAGATAGACGCAGGAGTGCTGTCAGCATTGCTGCAGAGTTTGAAGAGGTGGGGGGTCAGCCTGTCAGTGCTCAGACCATACGCCGCACACTACATCAAATTGCATGGCTGTCACCCCAGAAGGAAGCCTCTTCTGAAGTCTGTACACAAGAAAGCCCGCAAACAGTTTGCTGAAGACATGTCAACAAAAGACATGGATTACTGGAACCATGTTCTATGATGACTCAATGTGTGGCGGCAATCAGGTGAGGAGTACAGAGATAAGTGTGTCATGCCTACAGTCAAGCATGGTGGTGGGAATGCCATGGTCTGGGGTTGCATGAGTGCAGCCGGTGTTGGGGAGTTGAACTCCAATATGTACTGTGAAATAATGAAGCAGAGCATGATCCCCTCCCTCCAGAAACTGGGTCGCAGGGCAGTGTTCCAGCATGATAATGACCCCAAACACACCTCTAAGACGACCACTGCTTTATTGAAGAGTCTGAGGGTAAAGGTGATGGACTGGCTAAGCATGTCTCCAGAACTAAACCCAATAGAACATTTTTGGGGCATCCTCAAGCGGAAGGTGGAGGAGCACAAAATCTTGAATATCCGCCACCTCCGTGATGTCGTCATGGAGGAGTGGAAAAAGCATTCCAGTGGCAACCTGTGAAGCTCTGGTAAACTCCATGCCCAGGAGAGTTAAGGCAGTTCTGGAAAATAATGGTGGCCACACAAAATATTGACACTTCAGGAACTTTCACTAAGGGGTGTACTCACTTTTGTTGCCGGTGGTTTAGACATTAATGGCTGTATGTTGAGTTATTTTGAGGGCAGAATAAATGTACAGTGTTATATAAGCTGCACACAGACGACTTTTCATTGTGTCAAAGTGTCATTTTGTCAGTGTTGTCCCATGAAAAGATTTACTTAAATATCTGCAGCAATGTGAGGGGTGTACTCACTTTTGTGATACACTGTTTATATGTGTGTGTGTGTGTGAATTGAATTATACAACATTTCATTTATATGGTGTCAAAGTACACAATCAAATCGAGTAACATCAAAGAACTTTTTTTTCCAGCATTCTCCGAAAAGCCTGTGGGAGGTGTGCTAAGCTGAACTTTGTAGGAGAGATCTCCAGGAAAAGCCATGAAACTGATCAGCAATAACACTAAAACCAATTTACTAATATGGCTGATATGCTACTGGCCTTAATATGGCCATCAAAACAGCTCTAATCCGAGTCAGACACTTTACGTTGGATCCACTACTGATGTACTGTAAGCTTTAAGTTGTGCATATACAGCTTGTATAATATTCAAGATTTAAGGACTCTCAAGGTGACTTGTGATATCTGGTTTCAAGATGACAGCAGCATATAATTTAAGTGCTTTAAGTTGCAAGGTTGAGACATCACATATTGGACTTGATGTTCCAGCACATCCTACAGATGCTTGAAGTGAGGTCTTGGGAATTTTGAGAAAATGGTCAGTTTGTGTTCACCACAGTTGTTTGGAGGGCACCAAAAGCCTTGCCACTTGGGAGATGCTCTGAGTTTTTTGTCTGGCCATAATTGTTTGGTTGAGGACCACATGCTTGCATGTTCTTCTCCAGTCTGCATCTTCTCCAGTATCCATGAGAACTGAAAATCTGCATACCATCTTAATACATTCCAGACTTTCACAGTCATCAGGGGAATACACATAGGGCCCAATCAATTTCAATTTAAGCACAGTGTAGCATCTCTAAACACCCACTATCTCTCAAACTCCTCACAGGAGTCTTCACAGCTCTTCCTATCAGTTAGGCACATCCCCCTTTATCAGTGTTTGCTGAATAAAACCCATGACACCTCTGGAAGTATTGATAGTGAATGACACAACTGGCTTGAGTACAGGGTGACACAACTGGCTTGAGTACAGGGGTTTGACAGGGCTTGAACATAAATTAAATTATTATTAATTATTATAAATATTAATGATATTTAATTATGCTAATAATAACGTAATAGTTATTATTAATAATGAGTAATAATAAAAAATACAATAAATATTCATAATTAATAAATTAATGATATTACAACTGCAGGTGCAGGTGAACAAGTTCTCCTGGCCAACAGCGGTTTACAACCAGATGCAGTGACAGTAGAGATGGCCAATCACACGTTAACAAGAAATGGCTTAGCCAATTGATGAGCTTGTGGGCGGTCTAAAGGGAAATAGGCTTCAGCTTGAGTGGCTGTTTTCTGCTTGGTCCTAGTGTCTCCATGGTGACTAAGGGCATACCTAGCACTGGCACAGTTAATGCATGCTCAGTGCCACCAGTTCTAGGGACAGGATAATCAAGGTTAATCGCTTCATTTGAGTGATATTATTGCTATAGCTCATCGGTCATACCATATTTCAATTTTATCTTCAAAGTGAAACTGAAATATCCACAGAAATTACAGTACATCAAAGTTGGCTCAAACAGCCAGCATGCAGAGTAAAGCTGAATCCTGGCCAGCAGTTGAGTACAGGAAGCATGGCGGCAGGTGAAATGAACTTGAAAATCTGAAATCTGCTGCAGTTTATTTAAAGATGCTGCTTCTATTCTGAATTTCCATAATTTGATATACATACTCTTGACATTGAACAAGTCATGAGTAAATAACATATCCAACATTGCATGCATTTGGTGCTATCATGTCCCATGTGTGTATGCTGGTTCACTCATCCTCAAAAGTGGGCCATTTGGCTCACTTATCTGGGCCCCTGCCTTATAGATTGAAGCCAGTCAAGGATGAAGCAGAGCACTGAGGCCTGGGGCAAGAAAGGACCAAATTCTCTTCTGTCACAGAGAAGATATCACAGTCAGTTTTGGCAGTTTAAATGGTCCATAATTGGGCATGAAGTCATTAGTCTATTAGTGGTACGATGTGTACAATATTAATGTTCCAATTACATGAATAAATTACATAAATAAATATTGATATGGCATGTGCAATATTAAAGCCTTAATTACACGAATAAATTAGGTCTAATAGTGTTAGCTTCAAAGCATTTACAAGCATAACATTTTCACATTATTGTTATTAAAAATAAAGCTCTTGATTTTCAGTGTAACCATTTAAAGCATGTTTTTAAAGTATAATAACAGTGCTCTCTGATTTAAAACATGATATTTTGGAAAAAAATTAATGATTGCTAAATTTTACAATAATTTTTATTTAGTGTAGAATTATGGAATTATACACTTTGTATGACTGTGTAATGAAATTCTGGGTCTCTGTAATGTATAGGTTTTAAAACCCAGCCACTCCTTATAGAACTGCTACAGTAGCAAGTTTACAAGTGTACCCAGAGCCCTTGGTGATGGTCCATTGCGTATTCCAAAGTTAATGAGTCAAAACTGGTGAAGTCAGGAAGCAAACAAGTTCATGCACGGGGTTGTGTTCTTCCAGTAAGGCCACTGTACACAAGCCACCCTCCTCCACTCCAAATCTGACCTTGTATTTATTTGTTGCGAATGCAGCTATTTGTCTGAGCATCTCAGTGAACCGTAGATCACAAAGCTCTTTTGCACTACACTTGATATTTAACTAACCTTGTAACGTGTTTTTCAGTCCCAGGCCTTTTCAGTGCAGCAGAGCAAGGACAAAGCGAGGAGCAGAGTAAAAAGCCATCAGGACTAAAATACTCCACTGAGTGGGAAAGGCTGTACACAGCAATCACATGGGACCAAATGTTGAGAAACACTGATGGACAATGTAGGGCGTTATGGAGGGACATGTTGCACTTATGCTTCCCAGGTCGTTAAGTCTGAATATGTTTCTCATCAAGGAGGATTTTTCGTAATGTGCGATGCAGTTTTGCTCAATGGCTGGTCCCTGAATGATGACCACATATTACCCAGCAGTCTACAGTAGAATATGATTATTAGTGCATCTCCAAAATTTGAATATTGAGTTCATTTGTGTTCATGATTTATTTCTAAGGTGAACTGTCATATATTTTATCTTCATTCCATTTTCATTTTTGACGTAAGTAACTCATTTCTTCATGCCTAGACTATTTTATGTAAATACAGGGCTAGCAAGGCAAGTCATGTGTGCAAATTGCCGCGGCTAGGCAGTTGACACGCTCTCATATGAGAGAATACATCACACCTGTGTTGGAATTTCTACTTTTAGTCTATAAATCTTTGAACGGAATGGCTCCAGCTTATTTGAATGGACTACGGACTCCTTAAATTCCATCATGGCCCCTCCGCTCTGTAGAGCAGCGTTGACTGGTGGTCCTCAGGGTGAGGCTATAAAGTAGACTATGCGTTTGCTGTAGTAGCTCCTAAATTATGGAACAAGCTCCTGTTATAGATTCATTTATCATCAGGTTTGTCTGTTTTTAAGTCAGCACTTAAGGCTAATTTGTTTTCTGTGGCTTTTATTTAAGTGGTGTGTTTTCAATTGAATTTTTATGTCCTCTGTACATCACTTTGGTCAACGGTCTTTGTTTTTAAATGTACAGTGGTAACCCTACTTACGAGTTTAATCTGTGCAGGAGCCGAGCTCGTTAGCTGGTCTGCTCGTTAGCTGGATGCATTTTCCCCATAAGAATACAT
>BRDA01072920.1:0-17196 GCA_036984385.1 Crenuchus spilurus | reverse complement strand
TCTATGTTCTATTACGAATAAAATATTGACATTTGCCATCTCCACATCATTGCATTCAGTTTTTATTCACAATTTGTTTAGTATCCCAACTTTTTGGAATCCGGTTTGTACTTATTAATACCAAAGTAAGTCATATTAGTGATACCTTTAGTCATTTCACTGATGCAGTGCCTGTGCTGCGGTTCCTTGCTATGGTGATTAAGCCAATGTAATTCATGGTCATTCAGGGCAAATATGATCATATGTTTTATTGGTCCACACAGGATTTTCCTCAACTTCTGTAAGTCTATTATAGCTGGTCACTGCCTTAGAGCACCAGCAGCCAGGGGCCAGTGGGGCTCCTACCATCTTAAAACGCTTGTACTCACTGGCTGTTGTATTCAGAGATTCATTACTTTCTTATTTTCTGATACACACAAAACAAATAAAAGCTGAAACCTTCCAGTTTCTACCCAATTTGTTCATTTCTGTGTACTTTGAGCTAAGATTTTGATTCAAAATAGCCAAGTGCCATATCTGTAATAATCCTTACAAATTACAAAAGCACAAAAATACACTGAAGCTTTTATTTTTGGTTTTAATTCTTTACTGATGTTTGAGTCCCAAACAAGTAGAAACACTCAGTTTGTGTCCTGCTGAAGGCCGACCTCTTGTGGCAAAAATCTGAATTGAAGATGAACCTACATTATGTCTCTTCAGTGCTGTGCAGCCTGAAAAATAGCTTTTTGGGCCCAAAGAACTAAACAGGCTACATGTTTAGTGTTAATTTGTGAATAGAAAGCATTTGTTAATTTACAACATGCATCAACATTTTGCATTTATTTTTGTATATTTGCTGCTAAAAAATGTAAGATTTGGGCGTACAGATTCAGACTGAAAATGCTAATAATACAGTGGGGTTTTAAAGATTCATCCACGGCCAGCTTTAAATGGCTAGAAGCGTCCTTAAGGTCCCTCCCAAATTTACCTGAAAAATGAAACATTGTCAATAAATAACAAGTTTTCCTAACACTATAAATTCACTACAGGTGGCTCAAAAGGCAATTCACTTGAATTCCACACAACACTGCATTCAGTTCTTCACACAGCTTCATTACTAGTAATTTCCCAAAGTCTCATTTAATTGACCATCAACTAAGACTCAGCACACACTGCATGTATCTGATGGAAATCACATTTACCTCTCTGTAGTTCTCAACAAAGAAGTTTCCCCTAAACAAGAGCAAGCACACAGTATTCAGTTTCACACTCTGAGGCCAGTTGGCAAGAATTAAAGGAATATCTGTCTGTTTTCCTGCAGAGAATCTAGGTATAACAAATCTGTTACTACCGGTAAATATTTTTCCAAATTAGTGCTTCAAATTGACCATCAGCAGTGATGGTAAAATGAATCATCACCCAGTACTTGATGTGCTTCTAAGCAGACATGCACAGAATGAGTGGGCATTTACAAAGCTTGTCTTTTGAAGTGGTACTCACTAAGTTAGCTCAAGTGTGACAGTGATGTAGATTATTTACACTACTGGTCAAACGTTTTAGAAGAGTTTTAGAAGGTTTCAGGTATGTGCCTAGTTGGTCAGCATGATAATGACCCAAAAGACCCAGTCCAAGCTCTGCCGGAACTACCTCAGGAAAAACAACAAGATGGTCAGCTTGAAAACATGGAGTGGAGCACAGTCTCCAGACTTAAACCCCATTAAGTTGATTTGTAATTTCTGTCAAAATACATCACAGTGACATCTCTCATCCTGTTCAAACTGCATCCTGATCTTAACTAAGATCTCACAGACTGGTCAGAGTCGTTCAGGGAAAAGCATAGACTTGCTGTAATAATGAATAAAACCACATCAGCTGCCACTTCATATTCTCTTGTATTCATGAGGGTCATCATCACTAAAACTGATCCTAGATCAGCATTTCCAACTCTGAGTTAATTGTTTAAGATCACATTTAAAGCTCACATTCAGTCTGTGACACCTTAAAAAAGATCTCGATGCTTTTTGGACAGTGAGAGAAAATGGTAGCTAATTGACCCACCCATTCGGACTCTCTATCACTTGTAATGTCTCTGACTTTATGAGGGTGCACACTAGCACAGGCCTCCTCTGATGCATGTGATGTCAGGCTTCGCCTTTTTTCAAAGTGCTGCCAAAACATTGCATACTCAGAGAACAGCACACAATCCCCAGTGCTGATGGATCACCTGGCAGACGCCTGAGCCAGCCGACATTATTTAGTAGTGCTGGGAAGAGATTGCCATCTTACCCGACCGCCAATTTTGCTTTCTCGGGCCACGGCTGCTGATTGCAAACAGCATGATCTGGATTCAAACTCCTGGTCCTCAGATTATAGTGACAGAGTCTTAGTCTACTGAGTTACTCGAGGCCATGAATGTAACTTTTAAGTGCAACATTCCAGTAATTATTTTTTGGGGGAATTGTTTTTATATTAATTATTGGAGATTTACTAATGGCATGCTTTGTTTCTTGTGAAAAAGTCCTACTACAGTTTCCACATTATTTCATACACCTACAAGCACCTTTTCTGTTACAGTAGAACAGAAGAGGACTGCCAACATTTGTAAAAAGACTGATAATTGCCATTTCACTCACCTAGATAATCAAATATAAAAACGTATATGGAAACCAGCGCACTGCGTGTGAGTGTGTATGTTGTACCTTTCACACAGCCTTAGCATCCAAGCAGCAGAGAGCCAGAAGAACATGATGAAGACCAGAAGGGTGCGTGCTGGGTACTTGTTCATGAGCACCTTCAGTACGAAGCGGAAGGTGAAGTTGATGTTGTTGAGAGAGCCGATGCTCCTGTAGGAGGCGCTGAGGAGGACCTTGCTGTGCAGGAGGATGGCTCTGTGCACCAAGTACAGACGCAGGAACATCAGCCCTGACAGCAGCAGTTCCACCTCCAGCCACGTCTCCCTCTGGCTTGGGCACAGGCAGAGGGGCGTGGAAGATGAGTTCCATGTGGGGCCGGGTGATGGTACTCCCACGTCGGGTCCGAGGTATGAGGCAACTGGGTGAATGGCACAGACTAGCAGTTCCAGAGAGATGCCGAGCACCCGGTTGGTTGTCATTGCGATGCGCCAGTCCACCTGGTTGTGGTCTATGATGAAGAGCTTGGAAAAGAAAGACAAAGTTTATCAAAGCCAAACATCTAACTTGTCCAGCAATGTTCAAAGATTGATTCTTTAGTTTTGCACTAGCTTTGTTGTTACTATAGTTTACACGCAATAGAAATCTACAGGCACCAGGTGAGCACAGTGAACATTCAGTCATGACTTCATTTGCCTTAAAACGAAGAGAGGTAATAAATCATCTCAGACTGATTTTGTGCTGCGAGCTTGGCTTTGATTAAACAAACTATATGAATGCATATACGCCCATGGATTCTACAGGTTTGTTTGATTACCAACAATAAACACCTGAAAGTGGCAACACCAAGCGGTAGTCCCTCCTGGCAAGCAGATATGTAGCAGCCGAGGATGACATCTGCCATCCATGCAGTACTTTAAAAAATCTAAACAGGTCTTTCCAATGTTGCTGAGTTAACTGTCATTTGGGGATGGCTGACGAATGCCCTGAAGACCTTAAAGTCACTACAGCGTCTTCCAAGCCTGCAGTTTTCCCTGCTTCATTTCCTTGGCTGCTTCAGCCTCTGCTCTGCACTGACTTCACTGCCTGCAGTCAACATCACCACTCTCCTTGGAACTGAAGGTGGCCTTCATCTCACATCCTGTTCTTGCTTCTGTTTTTGCCCTATCTATCCCAGGTTTGCCCCTACACATGTCCCTGGGTCTCACCAGCCCCTGACCATGGCTTGATCTCTGACATTGATAGGCTCCATCCCTACCCTGTGAGGGGCTCCATGTACAGCTTTAGGCTTTGCCTCGTGTGCTTCTCCTGGTTGGTTCCTGGTTTATTTCCTGTATTGGCCTATCCAATCTTTAACCCTACACTGGTTCCAGTTCTCCCAATAGACTTCTTAATCCCTGTTATTCTAATGCACCCTGTTATTCTTGTTAATTGTTTTTTTTTATACATTTGTCACTGTAATATGTGCCTCTTTCTGTTTTTTGGCACCATTGAGTTTTTTACTGTCATTTTTGTAGTCATTTTCTAGTAATTAGAATTTGTGATGGCTTGTACTTTGATTCCTGCTGCTGTGAATTTGGAATATATGTAGCATTATAACAACTCTAGCCTTGTAAAAGTTAGCATGGTTTATTAATTCTTTTAATGGCAAAGAGTTGGCGTTGGTGTTACCTTACTCATGGGTTATTTGAGAAACATGGAAAGAGAATGTTTTGCAGACAAGAGGGTAAGTCTGATGGGTGGATCTGGAGACTGGGGGTACAGGACAAGTTAAGTGTTGGGGAACAATAAATGATGATAGGGGCCCCGAGTGGCTCAGGAGGCTAAGACGCTGACTGTATTACCAGAGTATCGCGAGTTTGAATCCTGGACATGCTGTTTGACAGCCGGGGCCTGAGAGAGCAAAAGTGGGCAAAAGTGGGCTCTCTGGGCAGGTAGATGATGCTCTCTCTCTCTCTCTCTCCCTATCACTTTCACATTGTAATGTCCGCTGGCTCAGGTGTCTACTGATTGGTCCATTCGGAGTTGGGAATCCTGCGCTTTCCTCTGAGTGCGTTGGCTCCTCAGTGATGGTGTATCAGCGGTAGTTAGAAAAGAGGTGGTGGCTGTATCACACACAATGAAGGAGGTGTGTGCATAGGGACAGCCTCTAGGGAATGAGATGGGTTAATTACCTACTAATACAATTGGGGGGCGAGGAGTATGGGCTGGCAAAAAAAAAAAGATATCTTGGCAGGACTGGCCAGAGGAGACATTTGCTTAGATACTCAAGACAAGCATGAGGCACAGGGCCTAACACCTCAGTCAGTCAAGCTGTTCAAATGACAGACAGGACACCATATTATAATGCTACACTGTACTGACAGCCTTTCTTATAGTGTGCTTTAGCCTCCATGTTCTACCACCTTTCTCTCACTGTGAGACATATAATTTGAAATAAAATGATTAGTGACGACTAGAACAGATGACTAGTGTGCCTGTAGGCTGTTTTTGTTCTTCTTTTGGGTGAATGCTAACAACATAATGCTAAGTGTACAGAGGCCGTCAGGAGGTGAGATAAGACGTCCATGCTGTAACCTCACTGCTGTTATCTCTGTGCTGCACTTGCAGATTGTTCAGCTCTGATAGAGTTCCTGAAATCTACTCGGCCCTAGTTAAGAAGTCTCTGCACAAACCGTTCAGCTCCACCACTCAGCCTATCAACACAGTTGTGAATGTAGAGTAATCTGGAGGTTGAGGATTTGTAGGGGTGTAAAAGTGCTCAAGCTGGTGAATCAATTGTATTAATTTTGGAAGAATATGCACTCATGGACTCAGTCATTTTTTGAGATTTCATGATGCATTTCTGAAGAATTCCCACTAGTTATAAGATCTGAGGTTTATATTACTATGGATTAGCGACAGCGACAGTACTAGGTCTGGGAGAGATACAGTCTAAAGTGTTAGGTTACATTCTCCCCCCCCCCACCAAATTAAATCCATGTATACACTGACTAGGCATTACACTGTTGACAAAAATAAAATGCTCCACTGAGACATATCACCAGCTACTATGACCAGCTCTTCATGTAAATATGATATCCATGAGCATAATTAAAGTGTTTGACCACATGTAATGGCAACGTTTCAATATACAGCTTCTTAAATGATACTCAGATTCATCTTTCAACTCTGCCTTATAGATGGTTTAAAGGCATTTTTGATGAGTTTCATCTGCTTAACTTTGCTTATCCACAGATACAGTCATGGCCGAAAGTGTTGGCACCCCTGAAGAATTTCTCCCAGAAAATTAGTGCAATTCACATGTTTATTTCCTTTGTGTGTATTGGAACAACACAAAAAAAATAGAGGAAAAAAGGCAAATTTGACATAATTTCACACAAAACTCCAAAAATGGGCCGGACAAAATTATTGGCACCCTCAACTTAATATTTGGTTGCACACCCTTTGGAAAAAAATAACTAAAATCAGTCGCTTCCTATAACCATCAACAAGCTTCTTACACCTCTCAACTGGAATTTTGGACCACTCTTCTTTTGCAAACTGCTCCAAGTCTCTCATATTTGAAGGGTGCCTTCTCCCAACTGCAATTTTAAGATCTCTCCACAGGTGTTCAATGGGATTTAGATCCCAACTCATTGCTGGCCACTTTAGAACTCTCCAGTGCTTTGTTTCCATCCATTTCTGGGTGCTTTTTGAAGTATGTTTGGGGTCATTGTCCTCCTGGAAGACCCATGACCTAGATGCAAACCCAGCTTTCTGACACTGGGCCCTACATTGCGACCCAAAATCCTTTGGTAATCTTCAGATTTCATGATGCCTTGCACACAGACAAGGCACCCAGTTCCAGAGGCAGCAAAACAACCCAAAAACATCTTTGAACCTCCACCATATTTGACTGTAGGTACTGTGTTCTTTTCTTTGTAGGCCTCATTTCGTTTTCGGTAAACAGTAGAATGATGTGCTTTACCAAAAAGCTCTATCTTTGTCTCATCTGTCTACAAGATGTTTTCCCAGAAGGATTTTTTCTTACTTACATACATTTTGGCAAACTGCAGTCTAGCTTTTTTATGTCTCTGTGTCAGCAGTGGGGTCCTCCTGGGTCTCCTGCCGTAGCGTTTCATTTCATTCAAATGTCGACGGATAGTTCGAGCTGAGACTGATGCACCCTGCGCCTGCAGGACAGCTTGAATTTCTTTGAAACTTGATTGGGGCTGCTTATCCACCATCCGGACTATCCTGAGTTGCAACCTTTAATCAGTTTTTCTCCTCCGTGCACGTCCAGGGCGATTAGCTACAGTGCCATGGGTTGTAAACTTCTTGATTATGTTGCGCACCGTGGACAAAGGAACATCAAGATCTCTGGAGATGGACTTGCAACCTTGAGATTGTTGATATTTTCCCACAATTTTGGTTCTTAAGTCCTCAGACAGTTCTCTTCTCCTCTTTCTGTTCTCCATGCTTAGTGATTGCACAGATTGAGTCAACTTCTCTCCTTTTTATCTGGTTTCAGGTGTGATTTTTAAATTGCCCACACCTGTTACTTATCACAGGTCAGTTTGAATGAGCATCACATGCTTGAAACAAAGTTATTTACCCTCAATTTTGAAAAGGTGCCAATAATTTTGTCCGGCCCATTTTTGGAGTTTTGTGTGAAATTAGGTCAAATTTGCCTTTTTTTCCTTTGTTTTTTGTGTTGTTCCAATACACACAAAGGAAATAAACATGTGTATAACAAAACATGTGTAATTGCAATAATTTTCTGGGAGAAATACTTCATTTTCTGGAAAACATTCAGGGGTGCCAACACTTTCGGCCATGACTGTATGTAGCCTTTTACAGGAGTTGTGTAAAAGACAGGTCAGTTTATAGTCCCAAATCCACGGAGTGGTGTAAGCTAGGGGTGTCCAGTGCTGGCTATTAAGATTACTCAACCTGGAGATTTGGTCATTTCAAACACACTTGAGTGTGATATTGAGATAACCCTGAAAGCTTTCATTACCTGGATCAGGTGAGTTAGACTGGGTAGGCTAGTTTGGAGCTAGACAGCATGGTAGATCTTCAGGACAAGAACTGGGCAGCCCAAGTCTAAACACACACATTTCCACATCCATCTCCAACGGTCTGGCTAATACTGGCCTGAACCTCATGTTTTAATTGAGCTAAGCTTCAGTGCACCAAGAGCTTAGTGAGACAAATTAATTGTGCTGTTTATTTAATTTTATTTTGTTTTATTTTATAAAAATAAAAATGTGACGGAAGGGCAAGTTTAAAGAACGCACTTACCCGAATGTCTTTATAGTGGAAAGCAATGATGAGGATGAGCAAACAGCCAGTGGAGACACTGATGAGGCCGTTTATGGAGAGGGCGTAGATGGAACCCTGAGTACAAGCACAAAGGATGGAGAGGGAACAGCATGTTATAAAAAAAAAATACAGACAGGGTGGGAGACAGGAGGCGATGCTACTATCACTTTCCACATTTTATTCTGCTTTTCCAGTGGTGGTGTAAAGAAGGGAAAACGAGTGCTGGTTGATTTTGAAAGCTCATTTGCAGAAGTCTGTAATGACAAAATACAATCAGTTCAGTACTAGGATGAACAGCATTTCTGCATTTTGTACACTGTTGGAAAGGTCAGTGAGGGAATGGTGTACATGGTGCCCCTCTCTTGACACTTAAGTCATAGATAAAGGCATCAGATCCACAGTTACAGTAAGTTACTGTATCATTGTGGATGTGTTGTTTTTGATACTTTATGCACATAAATGAGAATAAAGTTGTAGGAGTGATATTAGGAGCCACTAGAGGCGCAGTCATGTGCCAAATCAGATGTTGATTGAGGCTGTGATTATACAGCACATATATGTATTTTCTTCCTGAATCTGTAGTATCTGCCTTTATGAGTCTCTGAAGAGGTGTTGAAGATACATGTTATCTGCCTCTCACCATGTGATTCATGTGTTTCTGTCAGAAACTGACCACTCAGGATATCATTAAGTACTAATCCAACTGTGTAATCAGTGCGTTTGTCTACATTTTGTGTAAAACTGATGGGGACGAGGACTGACCCACATCAGAAACCCTACATTCATCATTCAGTCCACGTTTGAAATGTTTGGAAAGTTGCACAAAAGGTTTACAGCTGCAGTCAAAGAAATTTGTCATTTATTTATTACACATTTTTCTGTCATTTTATTCATACATCTCAGAACTTTGTAAAGTCTTGAGTTCAGTAAACCTGTTGCAACACCAAAACAATTCATCGCATGAGCAAAGGTCTGTTTTCATAAGAAACTTTTGAAAACAGCTTTTTGGGGCCCCGCAGACTCAGTGGACTAATGCACTGTCACTATGAGCCGAAGATCATGAGTTTGAATCCTGGTCATACTGCTTGTCATCATCAGCTGGGGACTGAGAGAGCAAGATCGGTCAGGATCTCTCTGGATGGGTAAGATGGCACTCTCTGTCCAGCACTGCTAAGTAATGGTGGCTGGCTCAGGCTTCTGCCAGGTGATCCATCAGAACTGGGGATCCTGAGCTTTCCTCCTAGCATGTTGGCAGCCTGGCAGCAATGTATCAGCACCAATTAGAAAAGAGGCGGAGCTTAACTTCATATGCATCAAAGGAGGACTGTGTTAGTCTGCACCCTCCTAGAGTCAGAGACATTACAAGTGATGGGGAGAGCCAACAAATGGGCGGGTAGATTGGCTACACAAATTAGGCAGGAAATCAGGTTAAAAAAAAGAAAACAGCTTTTGAGCTTTAGGGCCAAATTATTATAATTTTTACAATGATTTTACCTCATTATGAAGAGCGCTATATTTGTTTTGAACATTTAAATATAAAACATATGTGTGGTTATCAAAGGTGAATTTAAAAGAATTAAATGAAAATGCTCCTGAAGGTTAAGGACTATGTTTTACTTTTAACAGTACATTTTATTGTTTGTACTTAGAGAGCAAACAACGTACCTGTGCAGCACCTTCATTTCTGACAGTCTGGTTTAAAAAAATAGCAAAACATGTTCTGCTACATTAAATTCTGTCATTCATTTTTAATGCTGAAAGAAGTGAAGAAACCTTGAGATAAAGTAACTTCAAGCACTTGCTTATATGTAAGTCACTATTAAGTTTATTGAAGCATGCTGTTATGTTACTAATAACCGTGGTGGCTTTTTTGCATGTTCTTTCCTTGTTCCCTCTTGGCTTGTCATTAACGCGTATGATAGAGTACTGGGTGCAAAGACATTTGCATTCACTTGAGCAGCCACAGAAAACGAATGAGAGGAAAATTTCTAAGAAATCATGGGCTGCCCTGGGGTTCAGTTCCTTAAAAAGTGTCATAGTACAAAGATTATCAGACAAATGGCAGAGCTCGCTGTGAGACTGTCACATTAAACAATGATGATGCAACCACTAGCATCAGACTAAACTAGTCTAACAGACCATATGTGACCCCGCCAAGGAAAACCAGGTCAAAGTTATAATTTTTTTTCAAAATTAGTTTTTTTGAAAACAACTTTTTTTGTGAATTTAAGTTTTGTTTTTGATCAAAATATGTACTCCGATAGATATCTGAGACTGTTATCTTTCATTTACAGCAATAATACTGAGTGGCTAAGTTTTGCCGCTAATGTGAGTGACACGATATTGACACGATGTCTCAATAAGTTGCCCAGTGACTTTGGCCTGGTTTTCCCTGGCAGGGTCACAAATACTGACTATACTGACTTTAGAATTGCAGCAATTAAGTTAGACTAGATCTGATCCATTAAATAAAATGCAAATAAAATTAGACGTGAGCAGCTTTAAAGAATTCTAGTTGCTCAAGAGAACATAAAGAAACTAAATCAATCAATCAATCAAAATGTATTTATATAGCACTTTTTACAACGGACATTGTCACAAAACAGCTTTACATAATTAGTATCAGACAATTTGAATCTAAGCCCAATGTGAGCAAGCTAAACACAAAAACAGAAATAGCAATTCAATGTGAATGACTAAAATGGAAAGCAGTACAAATAAGGTTCTTTACCTCAAATAAAAGTATCATCAGCTCAATCAAAACTGACTTAAAATGTATATAAACACATGTAGCTGAACACGTCCATTTAACTTGTTTTATCTTCTATGATTAAGCCACCATTGATGCCCACATTCATACACTTAATACACATTTTCATACTGGAATTCAAATGTGTACCTTTAAGGTTAATGCTTTTTGAGTTATTAATAGGTGTGTAAGAAAATGTCAATATGCTTGATTCAATTCACAAAAACACAGTACAGATTTATAATGAATAGTTTACATGTAAAGACTGGAGAGAGACAAATGTTAATTTTGTGTTGTATTTAAACTCCTAAACACTAGATGGCAACGTTGTAATCATCAGCCATTAGACTCTTCCACTCCAGTGTGAACAAGTAATGTAAGAGTGCACCTCTGTCATGCCTTTGCCTTTCCCATCTCCCAATCTATAGCCATGTGTATGTGTTTATTTCCGTGCTGCCATGGCTTTTCTTTCTTTCCACACTTGTCTATGTCATGTCTCCACCCCCTAGTCACGTCTTATCGTTTTCACCTGTGTCTTGTTCTGCTGCAGCCCTGCTATGTCATTCACTGAGTTTATTACGTGTGTTATTTAAACTCCCCGGTGTCTCTTTACCTTTGATACCCTGTATCATGATACGTATCACATTCTTGCACAGCTAAAAGTATCAGTGGCATTTTGTTATACTACACAAATGTAGTTATGCAATTACATAATTAATACATACTGTTTTATGTTTTGTGAAGTTTGTTACATTTGGCAAACTGGCAAATATAACAGATAACACATATTAGGAAAAAAAAGTTTTTATAAATGGTAATGTAAGTTAATGTTTATGTACTGTTTGGAGCAAGTCTGTTATAAATATTAACGTACAAACTATGACCTTTCATATGGACCTTTCCAATGTACACATCTTAAATCTAATTGAAAGCACTAATTTTTTAAATATTTTCATGAAATCTCCAACCAGCTGAAACTGTGAGAAACAGAAAACCACAACTAACAACTTCTGTTGATGTTGTACAGTTGCTAACAGCATATTATCAAGTTTTGAGTCTGGGTCTCTCAGTACACAATACACAGAATACAGAAGCAGACTTAGTGCAGTAAGAACATCAATACATACACACACCATTCATATACACACTCTGTATGTACACACACACACACACACACACACACACAAGTCAAGCCCAAGACTGTCAGAATGACTCTCACATTACATTATCAAATATCAAGCTGCCTGCCCTAATAACATCAAATAGCCTGATGGAAGACTGTTTGATGGAAATGTGTTGGCTAATGTTTAACCTCAATAGTATGTGATCACCAATACAGCAGTAAACATCTCATCACAGGCTAGCAGTATTATCACAGTAATAAAACCTCGTGCTTTACATCATGGACTGTGCAACTACCCATCATCCCCTGAAACAGATGTGCTGTGAAATGCTGTGAAAATTCTAAATGTTCCTTAATTGCAGGTTCTGAAAACAGATTGCTACATAATACAACATCATCGTCTTATCAGATCTGTGATTGCTGAAGTACTAAAGCCTGGTTCACACTACAGGATTTTAAAAATCCTAAACAATGCTGAAACTGTGAGAAACATGATATTTGTCACCATGAGCGTGTGCACATTTGAATTTTATTGTTTGGTGGGGGTGGGGGGCTTTGGTGAGGTATTGATGGTGCATGAAGAGTTTCGTTTTGGGTTGGTGGAAAGGTTGCATAAAAGTTTGTCGCTGTTTCTGTCCTTGATTGTTGTTAGTCATTAAGGCACCCACAGTACACCACCTGCCTTGAATTGAAACCCCACACACTTTATGAGCATCTCACCTGAAAAACAGCTCTGAACCTCAAGACATGTTTGTTTCTCAATAACTGAGAGGGTGGAAGTTTCTTGTGAACAAGATGTAAACAAACATGGTGACTGACAGTGAAACCATTTCAGTGCTAGTTGTGAGCATTCTGCTCAGAAAAAAGGTGATGAAAAAGAAAAGGATGTGGATGAAACCATAACAGCACACAATACAAACACTTATGCTGTTGTCACAGCTCCACAAGTCCACCTCAAACCCCAAACTACAGGACACTGAGTCATAAATATCAAATGTTTTATATTTACCATTCCCAATCAGGACACCCCACTGCACTTAAGGAAGATCAGAGGGGTAAAGATTGGATTATTGACACCTCACACCACAGGATCATTTGTGAAGATAATCGGTTATGATCATCCTGAAATCGGGAGACCTTTTTATGATTGTTTGGAGGATCAAATCGTCCCGATTATCCTGTAATGTGAACCAGGCTCAAGTCTGAGAAATTCTGGAAATTTTCCTGTGAATTTGGTAGGACAATACTGATACAAAAACACAACTTTAAAGGAGAAAGAAGAATGTTTGTAATTTGTAAATTTTAATAAAATTTTAACTCAAGTTATGTTGGCATTATTACCATGGTTGAACTGTTCCTAATCATGTTGCAAATATTTATTTGTGATATTTCTTTTTCTTCAAAATAGTGTAGCTTGGTTTAAACCTGCTTGCATGTTTACATTTGTGAAGTTTCTAAAATATTTTACTCTGTGTTCATAGTTAATCCTGAAATGTTCAAAACCAGAACAGGGGCAGAAAAGTGTTTTAACAAGTAAAATAAATTCTAAATAAACACAGCTGTACAATTAAAAATGGAACTGTAGCTGAAAAAGTTAATATAAACTGTTATTCTACAACACCAACTTAAAAAAATATCTTATTTCACTTCTTAACATTTTTCAAAGGTCAATTATAAGATCAAGATCATTCTTGAAAATGATAATAACATCAACAATAAAAAGAAATGTATTAGGACCTTTGTCTAAACTGTTTTCAAGAACTGCATTTAAGAATATTTTATGAGCTTGTAGGACTGGGTTGTTGGGGACCAGGATTAAACTTTTTTCTTCAGAGGAGGATCTTCATTAAAAATGCTTTACAGTCCAGGACTGGTCTCCGGGATTTTGTGTTAAGCTACTTCATAAATGCTGTCTTAGGAAAGCTTTAGTGAATTTTGCCCCAGACACTGAAACTAAACTGTGAATATGATAAAACTATATCATAAAAATCATTTTAACAAAGATAAAACTTTCACACAGTTTAAAACCACCTCTGATCTTTATCTGTTAACCACATAATTATGTAAAACAGTGGAGGTCTGGGTGGTGTGGATGGTTTTACATAGACAATGTGTGATAAAATTCAGAAATGCAACAATAACAAAATAATAATTTTGCTCTGCATATCAGAATCATTTATTGTCACTGTGCAAGTACAAGTACAAGTACAACGAAATGAAGGCCCCAACATTTGCATTTGCAATTGCCAGGAGGGCAGCCATTACGGCGCTCACCTTGAACTTGTTGAGGCCCCAGGTCTTTTCTGGTAGTGAAAGTAAATTATACCAATACTGAGGCAATGTCATTAGATCCTACACACACCTTTATATTTTTATACTTTATTTTGGAATTTTCAAAAGTTGTTGTGGATGAAAATCATCTGCAAAATGCTTATGTCCCTTGTCACGTCATGTGTAGTCTTGTCATTTCACAGCCCTGGTCCCTCATTTCCAGTCTGATTACTTTTGGTTTAAATGTTCCCTCGTGTGTAACAGTCCTGGTCCATCACTGTATTGTCCACCTGTTTTGCAACTCTTGTATTGTAATCCTTGTTTTTGGTCTTACTACAGCCATGTTTTGTTTAAGTTTATTCATAGTCAAGTTTTTGTCTTGGTTAATAAAGTGGTTACATCCCACGCTGCATCCGCCCCCTCTACACTTCTTATCAGAGCATCCCTATAATTTTAACCCATTTTCACAGTCATGTTTGTACAAAATTACAAAGGCTTTTTAACTTTTTCATCAGAACGCCACAGAAATTCTCAAGTTTGAACTTGTTTTCCCTTTTTCATTGTTGGTTTTAAACTTCTCTGATAATGACAATGCAAATGCTAATCCACTCTGAACATCTAGCTGACTTGATGTTCAGGAAAAGAGAAATGAGGATTCTGAAATGAGGACAATGAGGAAAAGAGAAATGACGATTCTGAAATGAGGACCATGAGGAAAAGAGAAATGAGGACAATGAGGAAAAGAGAAATGAGGATTCTGAAATGAGGACAATGAGGAAAAGAGAAATGAGGATTCTGAAATGAGGACAATGAGGAAAAGAGAAATGAGGACAATGAGGAAAAGCGAAATGAGGACAACTTTCAGCTTTCCTTTCACTTTAATTACTTGCAGTTCATGTATTGCTATTATTCTGAACACTATGCTACTTCTTCTTTAAACACATAGCTGGTTACACACTCACATACGTCCATTTTAATGACAACTTGTCTTTTTCTGAATTATTTGTGACTGATGAGTGATATGACAAATGCTCATGGGCTAGATTAGATTAAAGTTGTTGTCAGTGTGATTTGCACACAACAGAATTTGACCTCCACATTTAGCACATCTGTGTAGTGAAACACACACACTAGTAAACACACTAGGCTGTGAGATGTCCCTGAGGCAGTGGGCAGCCCTATCCATGCCACCCGGAGAGCAGTAAGGGGTTATTTCAGTCATGACCCACCTGGGGATCAAACCAGTGACCTTTCGGTTACAAAACCAGTTGCCTAACCACCAAACCACAGCTGCCCCAGAATAAACTGCACCCAGGACTTGAACCCAAGACCTCATCACTGAGAGACGAACGTGCTAACCACCAAACCACCAGCTTGCTAAGAATTTTATCTCATAAATAACTACATAAGTAAGGAAAAGTATCAAATATTAAATATAAAGTCTAAAATAAAAAAATAATATCCAGTTATTAAATAAAACAAAGAATGAATCATACTTCAGAAACGTCAGACAAGGCACACCTGAAACCTCATGTTTGTATTTTTACAAGTCAAAGTGAGTTGTAATGGGCTTCTGCAGGCTGACACACATGGTGCTTTTTTAGTGACTAAGTTTGTTAGTGGCATTACATCACTTTAACTAGTATACATGGGCTATATGGGGGAAATGTAAAGGCCAGTTTATAGTCTAGTGTCACTTGATAAAGAATGATGTAAAAAAGATCAAATGTGTCTGCGAGGGTGTCACAGACAGTGTACATCAAACAATCTGAAAGGCTGCACACATTGTCACACCCTCTGATTACATAGAAAAGGTCTATGTTCTACGCACAGGCGTGTTGCTGTGGTTGCTGGGATTAGCTTACATCATATAAAGATGGAGGAATATGAGAAGAGACTCAGTGAGCTGGTCAGAAAATATCCACATTTCTGTGAGTGTAGAAGATCACATGAATCAGCAGAAAAGATTATTTACAGATTCCAGTGTGTTCATGTTCAAACGGCAGGGGATGGGGCTACAGACCAGGAGATTTTAAGATTTAACATTACAAGAAAGATTCATTTAACTTAAACAGTAGCCAGTTATGAAGGTAGAGCCTGTTCTGGGTTTTATGGCTGGTGCAGGACTATGAAAGCCTACAGCCAGATCTGTCTACTGGTTTTATTGACTGACCTGGAGCATAGATTTGCCTTAATGAAAAACCAGGTGTGTAGGGTGAGGATGGACTGTAAATGCACACAAATGTGCAAAAATAGAAACAATAGACATTTAAAAAAGCTAAATAAAGTAAGTATAAATGTATAGCACCTTTGTAACACAACCTCAGCCCTGCCAACCCCAATATCATTGTCCACTGCAATGTTTCATTATACATATCATAATATGCCAGTTAAACAGACATCACCCAGCCCTGTTACATACTGTATTACCATGTCTTGTAAATGCAATCAAATGTAAAAGTCTATACAGTGGAACCTCGGTTTTGGTCATTAATCTGTTCTAAAGTGCCTGATGATATCAAAAATGAATGATAACTGAAGCAATATGTCCCATAAGAAATAATGTAAATCCAATTAATTTCAGACACTCCAAAATATTAACAAAAATGCATTTTATATAGAATAACTATAGTTTTACATACAGAACACAATGAGAAATAAATACAAAAGACTAATGAAGAGAATAAATGAACATTTAACATCACTCTTACAGGTTTACGCTGTGTTTTAGAGAGTGCCCGTGTGGTCCAGCCAGCAGCCTTTGTTTTGTACACTCATTCTCGGAATTCTCAGTCAATATTTGTGTTCACACCTGTTATCAGATGGTAGCACTGAACGCTGTCACTTTAGTATGATGTGTTTTAGTTTGTTTAAGTGTTATGACCAAGAAACAATGAGAAACAACAAAAACAAAGCCAGAGAAACAACGAGAAACAAAGCCAGAGAAACAATGAGAAACAAAGCCAGAGAAACAACAAGAAACAAAGTCAGAGAAACAATGAGAAACAAAGCCAGAGAAACAATGAGAAACAAAAGCCAGAAAAACAACGAGAAACAAAGTCAGAGAAACAATGAGAAGCAAAGCCAGAGAAACAATGAGAAGCAAAGCCAGAAAAACAAAGAGAAACAAAGCCAGA
>BRDA01072918.1:0-12286 GCA_036984385.1 Crenuchus spilurus | reverse complement strand
ACTCCGTTCATGCGAAAAACGTCTATTTGAGTGTTTCCATTACACTTTTGCAATATAAACCAATTTCAATACGACTGAAAAACCACCTCATCTTAACGCAAAAGACTTTTATCGAAAAACATGATTTGTGATATTTCAGGGACTTATGTGATCTATGACGTAAAATGCAGTTGAATGATAACATCAGAAAGCTGAATATTTATATTAAATCTTGCTGTACGGACATTTAGAAAGTCGCATACTTTCAACATGAGGTCTTTAATGTATTTCTTTATGTATATGTGTTTATTAACATGTATTTCTTGAATAATATCGCTCATGATAGTTATGTAACGTTGGGTAAAACTAAACTCCATCACTCTGGTGTTACTGTTACTGTTTTCATATGTGATTTTTTTTTTACAGCTGTGCTTTCCTGCCATGTTTTGGTTTTGGCAGTAATTGTCATCATTCTTTTTAGCTTTGAAAAACACACTAACAGACTAAGTTCTCTGGCAGAAAAATCATTGCTTTTGTGCCATTTTCACTTATTTAGGATGTCTGGCTACTAATACTAAGGCTGTAATAGAGTAGAACAAGTAGTAGAAGAGACAAGAAGAGAAATCTTTACAGTGCTGTTTCTATTCTTAATCAGCAAGTTTTCAATGTAATTATCAGAGGCATAGCACCAAATTATTTGCCTTATGCACAAGCAGTGCCCAACTACTAGTCCCCTACACACATCTCAGACAGACCCTCTACAAGCATGAAGCATATGACAGATATTAGCAGACCATTTCAATGTAACCTAATGGATGTGATTGAACATGCTTAATATTAAAATATTTTGTTTAAAATGTTCTCAAATTTCATATAATCATTAGCATCATAAAACTATGTGGCATTTTTTTTTTCTTATGGATGTGAACAGTGCCGGTGCTAGACATTTGGGTGCCCTAAGCACAAAAGCTTTCTGGGCCCCACGCATAGTACATGATCCAAGAGCAGAGCACCTTAACTGGATGTGACAAAAAACATAAACTTTGGATGTAATTACCTTTAGTCTCTTATTGTAATAGGCTACAGCCAAATATAGACCACAATAGAGCACAGAGCATGACTTTTGCTAAACAGATTACAATAAATTGTGTGCTTTCATTTTAAACTACAGGCTCACCTTGTCTCCACAGAGGATGAGGGGTCTGTTGCTGCATCACTCTCTGTGGCAGTTTCTGACACTGAGTGCCATGCCCATCACAAGTTAGCTTAGCTACAAATTTGACAGCCTGTCCTTATGAACCTGTTACACTGAACTACTAAGTCAGGCTATTAGCCTCATTAATAATATTAATTATATAATAATAATAATAAAATCAAATAATAATGTTTTATTATAATAAAATTAAATTAAAATTTCAAATTAGTACACTATTGCAATAGTGTGCTAGGCTATGCAAACAAAATGTATTTAGAATTTGCCTCAGTTTATAGATAAGTCGTTGTGTTATTTGTAATGTTGTGTTAAGCAGTTTGTAGTACTGACAGTTGCATTTTATAATCACAGGAGTTCATGTAATGTAGGCTATTTGCTTCCACATTTGGGCTCACCTTTCCTGGGAAAGAAGTCTGTTAGCAGTTTCTTTCCCTCATTTCCTTTTCTGAAAACAGGATTTAGCTTTTCTTGGGCATCATCTTCCACAGGGATGATTCAGTAGAAGGACCATTAAGTTAAACGCGGCTAGTTAAAAAGCCTGGTGAAGGCAGACTAAACCATAAACCATCCTCAAGCTATATGTAGGCTAGGACACAGAATTCAATCCATCAATCAACTGAGTTATTTACCCAAAACATTACCTTTACATTAGTATCATTTATTGTGATCTTTAATTTATATTCATTTTTAAAATAAAATAAAATTCCAGACTTCTCAAGGGCCCTCCCCCCACTTGGTGCCCAGTTTTACCTTTCGCCTTACTAAAATGCCCCTGATAATTATTAGATATTTAAATAAATAACTAAACATTCACACTCTGATTTTGAACCTCCACCTATTATTGAATTCAGGGAATTCAATATTTTGCATTCAAGCATTTTTCTACACATGTGTATATCTAGGGTGACCAGACGTCCTCTTTTTGAGACTTTAAAAAAACAGTTCACAAACGTCTGGGATTATGTTTTACTCGAGAAGTGTTTTGTTTACAAACCAGCGGAAATCCAAGCCACTCAATCTGAAACCTGTTTTCCTTTAGGCCACCCACAAGCTCACCGATTAGAACTGCCATTTCTTGCTAACCTGTGATTGACCGTCGCCACTGTAACTCCCTCAAATAGAGTCTGGACTTTCACCTCTAAGTTATTAACATGTTGAGTGTTAGTTCTGCCTCTGTCATGTCAGCTAGATGTATTTTAGTATCAGAGGTTTCATATTAAAATTCATTAACATTAACATTTGAGTCTGTGTCTGTGTGCAAGCATCTACCAGTCTGTGATAAGCCATCTATTTACATGCCTGTAAGTTTAACTATTATCAACATAATTCAGAACTTTTGCTTATTTTTACTAAAAAATGAGGAATAATTATATGACCGTACATTCCAAACATAAGTGAAAAGATGATACACAGAATTGGGTGATAATTTTATGCTACATACTTTTAACAGTTTATTATTATTTAATAATATGTAATAATGTATTAATGTTTTATTTTTGTATATATTTGTATATATTATTGTATATTATTAGAATATTAATTTTATTATTTTATTAATCATAATAATTTAAAGTAAATAACTTGAAATTAATAGAACCCTAACAAAAATATTCATTTCCATGACATTCAGCACAGAATGTCATGGAACTTTATAATTTTGTTTTTGCATATTTGAAATATTCAAAAATGTTCAAATAGCCTTTAAGGCCAGTGCTTTTTCTGCATGTTAGTGTTGTTAAGCTTTTTTATTTTCATACAAGTATTAGCCATATGCCCCTAGTGTACAACTTTTTTGAAATGTCTTTGTATTTTAACATGTGATACATTATATGGGAATAAAGGGAATAAATGTTAATATTTAAATAACATCAACATAAAAATAATCTGTCTTTTACTATGTTTATTTGTATCCCTCTATACATGTTATAGTTCATCTAGAATTTAACATGTTTACTGTTTATTCAACAGGGGTGCATTTGCTGTGATTGAGACTAATATAAGAGGAAGCTTCCAACTACATTCACATTACTATTCCAGCTACCACCAGGGGGTACATTTGAACACCCTGTTGCAGTCCAGCTTAAACAAAGTCTCCTGTTCACAGTATTGAGTTTAATGAAGGAGTGAATCAGTCCTTAAATGTCGGCTCCCAAAATCAATAGACAAAAACAAAATGCTCAGAACAAACAAGCAAAACCAGGTTCTCAGAGATCCATTTAGATGCTTGAGTTTTAAAAACACAGTTTGGATCTTGAGCTGGCTGGAGTAGTTTTTGGTAGTGCACCAACAAAAGCTTTCAGTCAGTGATAAAGGATCAAGCCCAGTACACTAAGACCTCAAAACATCACTTTCTACATTATGGATAATATCTAAAAACATGGCTGAGGTTTTTGTGATGCTGAGGTTTAGTTGGTTAAAGCACCTGTCAAATAAACAGGAGATTATGCCTTGTTATGAGTTAGGGGGCAAAAATCTTTCACTTTATTTAAAAAAGAGACAACCTTGGCTTGCTGGTTAGAGACCTGGTTGTGTGACCAGAAGGTTGCTAGTTTGATCCCACGACAGGTCGTGACTGAAGTGTCTTTGAGCAAGGCACCTAACCCCAAACTACTCATCAAGTCCATGTAAAGGGGCTGTGCATGTGTGCTCACTGTCACCTAATGTGTTCATTAGTGTGTCTATGTGTATTTCAAAGCATGGATGGGTTAAATGCAAAGGTGGTCAGGAACTTGGTCTTTTGACTGGAAGGTTGCTGGTTTGATCCAATGGAATGGTGACTGTAGTGTCCTTGGGGTACCTAATCCCCAACTGCTTCCCTGGCATATTGGATAGAGGTTGCCCACTCTGTGTTCACTTGTGTGTTTCACCACACAGATTATTTAAATGTGGTGGTCAAATTAAATGTGGTGGTTAAAAATAGTTAATGATTGTGCACTTTAACATCTTAGCCTAATTCAAACATCTAATTGATCTAATTGATGGAGAACCACATAGCATTGAACATTCACCCATACTCATTTTTTCCAAGCCTTTCAGAGAACTGAAACATCCACTCTTTGGTATGAAGTCTACTTCCCTAACCTTTAGGCCATGGTTGACCCCTACACTCATCTTCACCTGTTTAAAACATAGTTGAACTGTTCCTCAGATGATTTTGCTAATAGTTCCTGCAGTTTACAGCCTTTTTTTATTTTGTACACATTCTTCAGTCATATATGTCATACAGTAGAGTTGAAAATCTCTCTAGCAGATCTTACAGACATACTGTATTTCAACAAAAACCTTCATCACGTCTATATGTAAGAGTTCAATTTTATTGCTTTTGTATTGGATTCCACAAATAATTCATTTCACATACTGGATTTCTGCTGACCTAAATAGGAGTGATGGGCTAAACTCACATACCTCTGAAGCAGAATTTCAGGGTTTTTTTTAGCCTGAATACAGATTGGGATTACCATCTAGTGAACATTCTGTCCTGAAGACATTACTGTAGTGAGGATAACAAACTCCAATGAGCCAACTGCACTGTTGCCAAGTCATTAAAAATGTTACCCATCCATTTCCTTAAGAAGAAAAAATAATTTTATTGATTGAAATTCCTCTCTACAGGAGTGAATTCCAAACCTAACCCATCTGGAGTGAATAAACACCTACACAAATACCAGTGAACACAGCACATGCACAGTGGCAGACACCTTATGCAGGACCAAGGGAGGAGTTGGGGGTTAGGTGTCTTGCTCAAGGGCACTTCAGTCATGAATAGTTCTTGCTCGTTCAGGTGATCAAACTGATGATCTTTTGGTCCCAAGCCGGCTTCTACAGCCTTTAGACCCACTAACCAAATACTGGCCTCACATTTAACTGGCTGTTTACTATTATAGCTGACAGAATAGTATCTGCTAAACACTAAATAAGCAGAGTTCTACATTGTACGTCACTGAAAACAGATGTATAGGGCTTGTGGTTGTGTTAGTGATTTGGGAACAGTTTGGAAAAGACTGTCTGTTTGTGCTTAACAAGGTTTTGCCAGGCTTGCCTATAGCACGTGGCTCAGTGAACATCTAGTTTATATTGTTTAGTGCGTGTTTTTCAAGCTCTGTAATAACTCTGTCTTGTAACCTTAACTTGTCTACAAACTTTTTAACAAGTCAGCTGAAGTTCTGTGTGTGCATTCATCTGCAGCATTGTGCAGTTATGAGATCCTGTCGGCCTTCTGAACATTCAGCCTTTATTTTATATTGTGAATAACAGTCAATACTTTTCAGGGTCAAAAGATTTCATAAAAGCAAACCAGAAAAGTGGAGTTTCTTAAACTTTTAAAACTATTTTCATTCAATTATCCCCAATTTGCTGCAGTAACCGTCTCAACTCTTCTGAGAAGGCTTTACACTAGATGTTGGAACAATGCTGTAAGGATTTGACTATATTCAGCTTTGAGAGTATTAGTGAAGACAGGTACTAAGGTTGAATGATTAGTTTTGTGTCACAGTCTACCACATCTCATCCCAAACATATTGGATAGAGTTCCACCACTCCAGAAAAGTCAGCTCTACTACTCCACATGCCAATGTTGGGGGGGTTTAAACCCCTCTAGCTAATGCAGTTGGGCATGGTGGCCTTAGACTTGTGTTGCTCCCAATCTATTGGCAGTGCTTTTTCTATGGAGATTATACAAGCTGTGCTTGCACACAGTGGAATGCTTATGTAAAAAGGAGGTTGTAATTTCAGACATATATAAAAGCTGGTTTAAGAAAATATATGTACTGGGTTCCACTCTTCTGCTCTACTGTTTGTTTTCTTTGGTGATTCATTGTCCTAAGAAAATCTGCTTGTTTAATATAAATTACATTGCGGACTACTTTAGAAAAATCACTGGTGCTGAATTAAACTCATATAGTCTTCATAGAGTCCAATTTAAACTGTGTTCCAGTGCAGTCAAGTGAACACTTCAATGTGATATTTCAGCATTCTTTTATTGAATTGCTTTGCATTTTCTTTGCTTTAGTTTGTTGCTTCTTCCCAATTAACTTCAGAATTTTTTACCTAGTTCTATTTTTCCTTCCCTCAGCACCACAATTAGAGGAATCAGTTTACACTCCTACATCATGTCACACACCGTCATCGCTTCGCGATGGTAGGCTGCACAGACGAGTCACTTCTCTCCAATGCCATCTGTCTCTGGTTTGTAGCAGGCTAGCACCTGATAATCCAGTTCATATCTTGATGTTATCCATCCAGGTTATTCTTGGTCTTCCACGTCTTCGGACTCCCTCCACAAGTCCAGTCATAACACTTCCTTCAATGCTCTCATGTGCTGCCTCATCACATGACCAAAGTAACGTAACTTGTGGGATTAAACGTGCATCAGTAACTCCTTTTGAGTTCTAGCATCTCATAGACTTGCTCAGTGGTCATCATCTTCATCCATGAGATCTTCAACAACTTTCTGATGCACTTGATCTCAAAAGCCTGAATACGTCTTTCTTCCTCTTTCTTCAGTGTCCAGGCTTCACATCCATATGTAGCTACTGGCCACACCAAGGCTTTCATCAGTCTTAGTTTGGTGTTGATGCTAATTGACTTGCTTTTCCACATCTTTGTCAATTTGACCATCAACATGCCCATGGCCATTCTTGTCTTCACTTCACTGGCACAGTCTGCAGCTTTTGTTACTCTGCATCCCAAATATGTGAAAGAGTCTACTTGCTCCAGAAGTCTTCCTTCGACTGTGATCTTCAGTATATCTTCAGTGTTCATCACTTACAGCTCATGAAATTCAGAAGTCCAGCATTATTAGAATATCTTACTGTGAGTTTGAGTAAATTACTACAAACAGTATAAATACTGTATATTTCCTGGTCTACAACTGTCACATTCCTAATATCAAACCACTCCTGAACCAGAGACATCATTAGAAGTGTCTTACTTGGACTAAGAAGACTGAACTGAACTGTTGTTGAGTGCTCCAATGTTCTCTTGTCAGATGAATTCAGATTTACATTTCATTTGTAAATCAAGGTCCTAAAATCTGGAGGAAGAGTGGAGAGACACAGAATCCAAGGTGTCCAAAGTCCAGTGTTAAATTTCTATAATGATTTGGGTTGCCATGACCAAGTCCAAAGTTGATACAGCCATCTACATAGAGATTTTAGCTTTGGAATGCTTCCATCTGCATTTTATGGAGATGCTGATTTTCTTTTCCAGCACCTACCCACAGTGCCAAAATTAATACCAAATGGTTTGCTGACCATGATATCACATCTTGACTGGCCAGCCAACTCATGAGCTATAAGTCATACTGATCAACATTAAAATAGAAAATGCTTGAAGTATGTCAAAAACTAAATTATAAACTAAATTAACTTTTTCATGATGTTCTAGTTGATGTGTGACTTTGTGTGTCCTCACATACAGTATCTACTGCTCTGACTGACATCCCTCTGTTGAAGATATCGGCATGATGAATAATTCATAAGTTATGATTTTGGGAGGCATCCCAAATCAATATCTAAGTAGGCTATGTTCACCGGAGCTCTTCCGTGCCCTACTAAAGTTAGAGACAAGTCGACAATTGATGTGGCTGAAAATTGAGAACACCCTCAAGTCACAAATCTTTGCTCATTTCCTCCGCTGAAGTGGAAGCGAATTTCATACGGCATTTGGTCGCCCTCCACAGGCTCTATTTTTTTTTCTTCCATGTCTTTTTAAAAATGGATCTGCAGTTGTAATTAGGGAGTGCGGCGCTGCTCAATCAGTCGCCTGGGTGGTTTCAGAGAGAGATACGAGCACCTGAGGCTGTCTGCCACACCATGATTGGCTCAGTTTGGTCCATGCTAATTGGGACTTTTCAATAAGAACAACCAAGGGAGGTGAACAGCTTCTTTACAACACATTTCTAAAACAACACATTTAAATGCTGTGATAATGGAACACAGTCCACATATTTATTTTTTTTTTATTTACAAATGATCTCTGATTAGGATTCACAAGGTGTCAGCACCTGAAACTTCATAATCATACACTGAATCTGAAGTCAGAGGTCTGTTTTAAATTAAAGCTCTTCAATGTTTGCCTGGAATTTCAGATGAGCATCTCTAAGGGGTCAAACTGAGCATCAGGAACCTTCTGACCACCTCAACAAAAACAGGATTTGGCTACATTAGGATATACAGCAGTACTTGAAATGCAGCATAAGCACTTGACATGTTCTGATTTTGGTGTCTACAGATTAATTAATCGTAAGTACTTTTTATCAAAGCATCAAAACATGAGGATGTTTTTTAAACTAAATGCAAAAACTGTTCAAACTGACAATGTTGTGATACATCAAAGTTACACTGATGAGAACCGTTATAAATATAATGAATCAAAACGGTGTCTAGCTTTTGACAAAGTATTTTTTTTCTCACAACCCTGAACACTATCTTTTTCCTTTTACTCTCTGATGTACAAATCTGCACTTAGACTTCCTTAATGATACTTCACCACATCATGTTTACATGCCCACTAACCAGACCATTACAGGTAAATGTGTATATGCATAGATCAGTCCAGCTCAACATTTTGTGGTAGAATCACACAATGATGACAGTTCTTCTGGAAGTCACAAAAGGCAAAAGGGACATACTGTCAGCTTGCTGTGTCCAGGAGAAGGGATGCAGCGGGGATCCAGAAAACAAGGTCTTATTGACGAAATTCTAGACTGTGGCTGTGAAACAAAACAAATACTGTGGCAAAGACTTGACTATAACACAAGACAAGACATGAAGACATTTCAAACTCATGATGACATTACTTGTCATCCTGATGATAAACAAAACACTGTGGTGACAAACAATGACTCACAATGACTGTGACACATGAGGGAGGCTTTATAGCAAACAATGATTAACATGGGATTAGCAGCCAGGGCTGTGCAATGGACAAGACATGACATTGCTGGGGGTGGAGACATGACATGAACAAGACATGTGGAAGACGTAAACAAAAGAGCACGAGGAGACAGGATGGCATATGGGAAATGTAAACAAATAGCATGTGACAGGACGAGGCCAGGGATATGGCTAATGGTGGGAGTGTTACACATACCTATACAGGAAAGTAGATGATCTGGTACTGCATGAACTCAATGATCAAATGTTTGTGGACTCCTTTTTTAATGAATGCATTTATCTTCAGCACCCATTGCTGACACAGATGTACAAATGCACACAAAGAGCTTGATTAGTCCTTGTAGAGAAGTATTGCCAGTAGAGCTCTCTGAAGAAGTTGAATATTAACCTATTGGAACCACGTCTAATGTCAGGTGGGCTAAAGGGTATGAAGACCACCAGCATTGAGATATGGAGCAATGTTCTGTGGAGCTGTGGAACTGTGTTCTCTGCTCCATCCAATACTTTTGAGATGAGTTGGTGAGTTGATGGTGGTGATCATCGAAATCACTAACAGTCTTTTCACTGAATATAAACAAATCCTCAGAAAAATGCTCCAAAATCTAGTAGAAAGTCTTCTTTGGAGACAGCTGCTCCCACATAAGCAGGATAAACTCTATTTTAATACACTTGATTTCAGAAGAAAAAATGAATGAGCAGATGTCACAATACATTTCTCCATATAGTGTAATTTGCCAGAAACAGGTGTAAATATATAGTTAATTATAAGAAGAAAAAGCAATGCAAATATTTTAAACATGAAAATCACATTTATATTATAGTCTCCAAACAGCCAGAAAAAACATTCATTGTCCTTCAGAAATAAAATTATTTTGTCATAGAAAATGTTCAACTGAATGGGTGATCTCAAACTTTAGAGTGGTAGTATATAGCTGTGAAAATATGACCTTGATGTGGCCTTCTCTATATCCTTCATATGATAGGTGAACCTAAATGGATTTTAAATACATCTGATCATTTCTTTCCACTTCAGGATTTCAGATGTTCTTTATAAGGGCCATGTCTGAGCTCAGACATCATAACAATACCAGCATCCGAAACAATCTTGATTGGAGGTGACCTCAAGGGCCATGTCGGAGAGAAAACGAATGGGTTCAACAAAGTGCATGGTGGTTTTGGATACGGACAATGGAACGAGGATGGAAACCGCATTCTTGGGTTCGCTGAAAGTCACGAGTTTTGCTTGTTAAACACCTACTTCAGAAAGGGATCGGAATATCTCATCACATACAAAAGTGGACCGTCAGCCACGCAAATTGACTTCTTTGCTGTCAAGCAACAACACCGACGGCTATTCAAAGATGTCAAAGTTATACCTGGCGAATCGTGCATCCCTCAACACCGACTCCTTGTAGCAGACATGGTTATTGAACCGTCACGGCATATGGCTAAACAACTGCCTCGGAAAATCAAAACATGGAAGTTGAAAAACATCGTACATCGCGAAAAATTTCAACATCTAGTCGCCACACAGCTAAACCATCAAGTGCAAACCAATATAGATTGGAAATCGTACAAAACTGCTCTGATAAACGCTGCAACAACAGTATGCGGAAAGACTGGTACGAAGCGTCAACACGAACATGAAACTTGGTGGTGGAATGAAAGCGTACAAAGTGAGATAGCCAAAAAGAAAGCCGCATTCAAACGATGGCAAAAATCAAAGTCTGACGAGGACCGAAAAATCTATCGTGAGAAGAACAACGATGCGAAACGTCAAGTCGCACTCGCTCGGACAAATCAATGCGAAGAGTGGCTCGCTAAAAGCAAAGATGAACAAATGAAATCTTTGTATCGTATCACGAAACAAGCAAAGCGGGCAAAAAAGGACATCGTTGGTGCCTCGTGTATCAGAAATGACAATGGCGATATGCAACTAGGACAAGACGAAATCAAATCGCAGTGGAAAGAATATTTCAATCGCCTGCTGAATGAAACGAATCCCATCAACGTTGATTTTGATGCTTCACCCGTCGAAGGTCCTATTCAAGACATCAGAGAGAATGAGCTCACAAAAGCATTGAAAGCTATGAAAGATGGCAAAACAGCTGGACCATCTGGGCTCACGAGCGACATCATCAAAGCATCTGGCAATGCGGGTATCCAAGCACTATTACAAATTTACCGCGAAATCTGGAAAAATTGCTCAATACCAACTAAATGGAACTCGAGCACGACAGTACCGGTGTACAAAGGCAAAGGCGATCCCTTGAACTGTTCATCATATCGGGGTATACGTCTGTTAGAACATTGCCTGAAAATCGTTGAGAAGATCATCGAGAGAAGGCTAACATCATGCATCACAATCGGTAACTATCAGTTTGGCTTTATGGCTGGGAAATCCACCATTGATGCAATTTACATCATCCGGCAACTACAAGAGAAACACTTGGCAAAACATCAATGATTATCACACGTTTTTGTGGACCTTGAAAAAGCATTTGATCGAGTACCCCGTGAAGCAATCAGCTGGAGTCTACGTCGACAAAACGTTCCCGAATATCTTGTTCGACTAGTCATGGCAACGTACATGAATGCGAAGACACTCATCAACACAACGGCTGGGAACACAGATGCGTTTGACATCAGCGTTAGCGTTCACCAAGGCTCAATACTCAGCCCTCTGTTATTCATCACAGTGATGGAGGAAATCATGAAGTCGATATGCACGGGCGACATCTGGAATCTTATGTATGCAGATGATATCGTTCTAACGGCAACATCAGAACAGAGCGCGGCACGAATGTTTGAAGAATGGAACGCTCGGCTCGCCAATCATGGGTTCAAAGTCAACATTGGCAAAACAAAAGCGATGAACACTGGCGAACCCATCGAACCCACAACCACTGGTCGTTGGCCCTGCTCAGTTTGCAAAGCTGGTGTGGGCAGCAATTCAATCATGTGTCAGCAGTGCCCACAATGGTGTCACAAACATTGCTCAAAAACAACTGGTCCATTGTCAAAAGTGACCAATTTCATTTGTCCTACCTGCATCAATCCACGACAACAAGCACGACGCAACAATACAATTAGAGCTATTAACATTGAAACGGTCAAGTCGTTTCAATACTTAGGCGATGTATTAGACTGTACTGGAACAGCCGGAGCTGCCGTTCGGACACGCATATGTGCGGCGTGG
>BRDA01072912.1:0-25491 GCA_036984385.1 Crenuchus spilurus | reverse complement strand
GTCAATCGTCCATTCTCGTGTCAAAACGAGATTTATCAATATTTAGAGCAAAACTGTGCTCTTACCTGCTAACTGAACCTTCACACTCTGCTCTTACTGGTGCAATGTGACATTAATGAAGATTGGCCACCAGACTGGTCCAATTTAGCCATGAAACCTCCCACACTAACTCCCACAGTTTCATTGGCTAACCCCTGTATATCAAACTACTGCACTGGGTAAAATTTGGACCTTCGGAATGTAATTTCGTTCCACCTCATGTACTACATGTGATGCGAATGACAATAAAGTTTCCTTGAATTCTTGAATCCTTGAATTCCAGGAATTTGATCTGGTAATATGGGGCATGACAGCCAAACATGTAAAGGCATGCAGTATGTGTGCATCCAACATTGAATTACATGTGAAAAGGGCAAGATGTACATTTAGGCACATTCATATTCTCATTCAGCCCTACAGTCATATCAAAATATTATGACCTTCCTTGGCTTTGAGAACACTTTTCTTGTTGCTGCTGTGTTCATTATAGTGGTTAACTAGTGCACTGCAGTGCCTAGATTGCTCTGTATGACTCGCTTCTGGCATCAATGGCCCGTGAAGCACCACTATTATGCTGTTGATAGTCACTCAATATATGAGAAGTACATTCTTGGTATTTCACTACAGTGGTTCTAGAATATCCCATTAAGTTACCCAGTACCCTATTATCATGCCCTTTTGGACATCAGTCAAATTATGTCCTTTGCCCATGATGTTCAATTTACACTCTGCTACAACTGACTGGTGTGCTCACTTATGTATACATGCAGTAAACCCTGACATGTTGCATCTGTGATGTCCCCACCTCCCCCAGACTACGTATTGTCCTTAAATTATAGAAAAACTGCCAAGCAAACTGTCTCCAACATTACAAACAGGGTCATACATCTGAGAAATATATGGATAGAAGGTAAACTGACTGAAAATGTAAAAATGAAAAGTACCTTGGTAAAGCAGTTGGTAAATAAAATACAAACTAAATTTGCATACTTTTACTGGTTATAGTGTAACTGAATAATCTGAATAAAGTCTGAGCACTGAAAGCTGAAAACATGGCCTGATAGTTTAAAGTCAATATAACAAATGTGTGAATCAATTTCTTCTTTAGAACAAATGTTCTATTAGCACTAGTAAACTAGTAAATGCTAGTTGTTAGGATTTAGTTGAGAAGGTGAAGATTCACAGCTTTCTTTGACATTTCATTGGTTTCTGTTTTTTTTAAATAATTTAGAATATTTAGATTTTTTACCGTAATTTTCAGAATAAAATTTGTTTTAAATTATAATAGTATTTTCACCCATTTACCTTCATTTGACTGATATGTGGCCCACATCTTGCAACTGGGAGCGGTCCACACAAGTGCAGTCAATCTATTTGGCAAGTAGGCCCAATACAATGGGGGATGAAGGCCAGATGTGGGTCAGAATTATTTTGCTATCTGGGATGCTGGTGGTTACGTTTGAGCACATTTTACGTGCATTAGTTATGTTAAACATGTGGATGTTTTATGTTTAAGTTTTCCAGGTCCAACTTCCAAATATATGGGTTAAATAATTGGCTGTGACCTCTCAACAACATTTGTTCAGGCTAACACAAGTGCACAAAATGACTGTCTTAGTTATCTAAGTTTAAGTAAGTCATTGGTCATTTTTAAACCAATTGTTTGTTATTGTTTTTTTATTAATGTTATTAATGGAGTATTTCATTAAGTGGCTTTCTTTGATATCAGTGGTCAAAGGCAGTAGAGAGAAAGAAGTCACTTTTTATGGGAAAAAGTTAATTGAGGGGCCTTAACAAAGGCAGTTTACAACCTTATGATTTGGCCTTTTCCTGAAACAAGTCATTTGTTGTTTCATGGTTAGTTCATGAATAATTTAGTGACATCTTCTCTGATTGGTTGGTTTACAGACCACATTTAACATAAACAGCATAACTAAAATGTTTACAGTAAAACTTATTTGACTGTCTTGATGCAGTGGCCCAGAGAGATTTACTTGTTCCTAGTTTGTTGTTGTTTTTAGAGAGGGGGGTCTTTTTTATGATTTTTGATACATGAGTGCCAGAAAACATGTGAAACCTTCTCGTGAAATTAGAGGATGGGAACTCATGAGGGAACACAGAAAAGGCTATTAGAGGAGAAGACAGTATTTGAGGATAATGGTATTTCGGTTCCATGTACCAAATTCTCCTTTTTCAACTCTGCCAAAGTAAAAACAAATTTCCATTCTACAGCAGCTTTAAGGCTGTGATGGTTGGAGTCTGTACAGATTGCACCTCTTGTCTTCTTTATTGTGGAATAAGTACAAAGTTCTAATGGGAGTCAGCTGGCAGCCCTGAAGACTAACTGAAGCATTGAGGCAGCTTTGAAGGAGATCAAGATAGAATATAAGATAGGAATCCTACAGAAATTGACTGACGTTAATACTGAATTGAGAAGAAAATAGTCCAGCAGTTCAGTAACTTCAGTAAGATCCTTTTCAAGGTTTCTTCCTTTAACATTTTAATATGACAAACAGAAGACTGAAAATATCACATAAATATTCTCTTTAACTTATTATAGTGGGCAGGACTGGTACGTGGGCTGGGTAGAGTGAATAATTGCCCAAGGGTGCCACTCTGGCACCAGTTTATGATGCCCATTTTATTTATAGACTATAAATCATAGCACCAGTAGTTGACTAAGTTGCTAACAAAGACCTTCCTTTATTAAGAGGAAATATTTTAAACAGCTATCATACTTCTGGAAAACTGAGTACTCTTCTGAGTACATGCTTGTCTGCATGAAAACCTGATGTATTTGTAAACAATGATAAGAAAAAATAATTATCTGTATGAACTGACCAAAATTGGTGAAACTCTTGCTGTGTCTGATCCACTCATAACAGCACAACACACTAATACGCCACCACCACATCACTGTCATTGTCATTGCAGTGCTAATAATGATCTGTGTAAATAATACCAGTTATGTGGTGGTCCTATCCAATGAAGAACAGGGTGAAAGGAGGGTAACAAAGGGTCATAAATACAGATGGACTACAATCAGTAATTATAGAACCTCTATGGTCAGTAGAGCTGATAAAATGAACAATGAGTGTAGATACAAAGAGGTCATTTTACTGTTTTGGATCATTGTAATTCTATTGCAATGACAATAGAACTTGTTCTGGTTACAAGAGATCTGTAACAAAAATAATGTAAGCTTTTATTTTTAAGACTCATGAATCTGCTTTCATTTTTCTACAAATATAGAATTACAAACTCAAACACACACACACACACACACACACACACACACACACACAACCTACTATTGTATAATCCAAAAACTAGAATATCATGAATAAGTTCATTTGTGTTCATACTGTTCATTTGTGTTTTTATATATATTTTTATAGTTTTTCTCATAATAAATGATGAACAGTGAAGAACTTTTAAATGCTATTATATTTTGTGTGCAAGACTCTTTTTGATCATAAATTGACAAAAGCAACATTATGCATAAGTTAATTGATCATTTATTAAATAACATTCCGTTTATAAAATAAATAAAATAAATACATAAATAAATACAAGACCAACATTAAAAATAATGACCAGCAAGATCAAAGGCCTTTTGACAGCAAGAACCAAATGAACCAGCCACTTGGTCTGTAGCAGCTAACGACAGTCAACACCAATTCTGCCAAAATTACTGAAAGAACAATCACATTGTACTAGTGAGCATCATTATCTACTTATCATTTTTGGTCAACTAAAGACAATCTACATGACTAATGACAAAAACATTCTACTTTTTCAAGTATTTAGTTTCCCCTTTATCCATAGGCAAGTTAAATAGCCTGGTTTGGGATACATCAACAATGATCTGGTGCATTGTACACAAACACCCACGTGTTCTTAACAGCAGAGTACATTTACCAAGAGTATACTGACCAACATGAACTATGAACTGGAGAAATCCTCAACATTTTTCAATAATTCTTCATTCTTCAAATGCAAAAGCCTGCTATTTTTGCACAATTACATTCACCATCATACATATTCATGAAACTGCTAAGGAAGTCCCCTATTACTTTAACCTTTAACAACTATGACAATCTTCAATGTGTAAATAAAGTTACAATCCACTATATTATACTGTATGTAACCTCTAGCACAATCACGATGATGGTAGTATATGTGGCTGGATGGTTATGGATTAAGTCGATTGATTAAGGATTGTTTCATTTCAAGTAAACCCTGAACTAAGCCAAAGTGCTAAGCCCTTCTAATATAAGAGTGTCTTTATTCAACCATAGCAGTGTATACTGTGCTATACTAAGAGAATGGAAGAGGCTGTAGAAAAATACAGGACTAGCTATGTGAGCTGCAGTATTCCCTGGCACTAGGAGGGCTGTTGTACACTGGTGTAGTTTGGCCCTTGTGACATACACCAAATGAGTTATTGCATTGATGTTCCTGATGAAGTTTTATATAGGGCTGGTACCAAAGAGAGCTGCTGTAAACTTCTGCACAATGCACAGTTTACAGGCACGTTTTTGAGTCTACAGCAAACACCCTGCCACACTGACAGCATTCTCCATGTTTGAGGTGTCACAACAATATCAGAGAAGGTAGATCAGACACTATCATAATGTGAGTTTTCTAGAATGCTGATTCGACAAAGCTACAATTAAATTCAAGTGTGAGTTTTTCATCAGTAGCACAGAATTTTAGCACTTTAAGCTGCAGAAATGTTTGGTACAGGAAGCTTAAAACACAGCAACAGAAATTAAGTAAAAGTCTCACATTTCTTCATTTTTTTCTAGGTAACATTATGTTTATAGTGTATAAATATAATACAGACCCAAAATGTAATACATTATTATTATTATTATTATTATTATTATTATTATTATTAAAGCAGATATCTCCAATTCTTCTCAAATTCTAGTGACCACTGTGAGGCAGACAGCCCAAAATGTAATACATTATATTTATTTATTTATTTATTAATACATGTATTAATTAATTATTATTATTATTATTATTATTATTATTATTATTACTACTACTACTACTACTTGCCATTATTATCAGAATCAATTTACACAATTCAGTAATTGAGATTCACTGGACAACGGCACACAATTTGCTGACTTGTATTATTTGGACACAGATTGTGCTTTGAACCTTTTGGACGTCTGCTTGACCTATTAAATAAATAAAAAAAAAATCACATTGCATCGTCAGATACATTATTTGAAAGTTAAGACAGTAGATGCTAGCGCTAGCAGAATGGCCCTGAGGGAGGTACTGTCTCTCTCTCGCTCACTCAGGCCACTGCAGGAGAGCTGCTCCAGAAGCACCAGCGGCGGCGTGAATGATGTTTGTTCAGAACCACGTCCTCTTTCTCCCTCTCCTTCTTCACTCGCTGATAGTGGTCTTCTTCTTTCAGGTACCAGACAGGAGGCCAGCGGTGCTTCTCAAAGTACTCCTGGTTTTCTGTTCACATTACAACATGCAGACAAATCAACAGTTAACAGTACATGGTATAGACAAAAAATGTGAGTCAATGATTGGTCGATGCATTTTTGGGAAGGAGGTTCTACATAGTACCAAGAAACGTTCTTTTGACTTCAACCAAAGCAGAACATAACCACACATAACCATCCCCAGTATCCAAATATTCAATATATTTCAATATCTGAGTCATGTGTAACAGCATCCTTGTGTCAAAACCTTGACACGGTCTTATTAACAGTGGAAATACAGTATAAGTACTTCCAGCATCTGTTTCTAGTTTTTGTTTAAAATAAATATTAAAAATGATGGTTTAGGCATCAATGCAGAATGCAGTGTTGAAAAAGTTTGGAGACGCCCCAGCCTTAGTCAGGTTTGGTTGAGAAGGAGGAAATCTACAGCAGTGCTGTGGCTGAGGACTGTAGTTACACACATCTGATGTACTGATATCATAAATGAAGGTCAGATGCTAATGCTGAAGAGGATGTTGAATGGATGTTAATGCTGAAGACTGTACTCTATGTCTGCAGGGCATTTCTGACTCTATTCAGAGTAATGGAAGCATTAAAGCTTATTAGAGAAACACAATTAATATCATTTTGCATGTTCAGTATCTGTGCACAGGTGTACTTGTAATGTTCTTACCTAGTGATTTGGACTTGATCTCCTTGCGGTAATTGGCACATATACTGTTGTAATTAGTGCAGATGTGATGCAAGCACCAGGCAGCAAGTTGGTTGGCATTATGGAACTATAAAAAGACCAGAAGGAAACCGGTAAAGGTACTTATAAACTGGCATAATATTATTAACAAAATTGATATGTGTATGCCAAAATGTTTTATTCCAGGACTAGTCAGCACCTGAGCAAGCTCTAGATAGGTGAGAACTTCGCCATCTATGTCTTGTCCATCCTTAAAAGCTTTCACCAACTCGCTCACGGCATATTGCTCTGTGGGGAAGCAAATGCTGATGTTAAAACACATTGAAACTTGAAGGCACTTGTGAGGTTAGCTGTAAAAGCAGTAAGTGAAAATGCTGTAAGCTTTGTTTGTAAAGCGTTTTGATACTGAATCCGGGCGATCAAAAAATTGATAAATTCTGTTGACTGAGGCACAGACGCCATCCACAAAGCCTAAAGTAAACCTTCGCCTACGCATGAGCCATAGATCAATGTCAAACTGTCACCATTACTGCTTTATGTGAACGTTTGATGACGTTAACTGGACAGCTTGCAATCTGCGCTCTACCAGACTCGTCCTGGCCTTTTTTTTTTCCATCCGTCTTGACGTTGCTTGTTGCTAAGCAACACTGAAAGGAGGAACCAAAACGACACTTTGATTTGAGTTTGTATTGGCCACAAGGCTCCGGTCTGTGCTCGAAGACTTTGTGTGAGTGTGTATGTGTGATGGAGAGCCCACCTGTCAGGGCGATGAGGCGGGGAAGGCACAGTCTGTTTGCCAGAGCGATTAACTCCATTGGGTCCAGGTCGGACATGGGCGACAGCTGATTGGTGTACAGGTACTCCAGTACTGCCTGCATACACACCCTGCTGGTGTTGGGAAAGGAGACCTGGCAACACAGCATGTGGACACACACAGACACACATTAAAATAAAAAAAATAAAATGATCTACTTTTTAAGTCTGGCCCGATGACGCACCCACAGCTCCATTTGATTAGTAGAAATGTGGACCAACAATCTAGAGCACTTTCCGGTCTACTTTATTTTTATAATGGTCTAATATTAAACTATGCTCATTTCATTTAAGTTGTTATTAAGAACAATATGCTTGTACATCTTCACACTACAAACACCAAAGCTTTGTTGTCAAGCTGTAATTGATGCTCAAGGGCACATGACACATAACTGAGACATTGACATTTTTTGTTGGGGTTTAACCACCACTGTTGTTGGCTTTTGTATTAATAAAGTGTTTGAGAAGAGGACATCACCACTGCATGCTTCTATTTAAATGCCAGACTTTCATGACATAATATCCTTTTTCCATACATTTCATCCGAAAGCCAAATATCCCTAACTTTTTATTAAAGTAGTGTACATATACAGTACGTACTTAGTGTTCAGACGTCAGAGTAGACTTCCAATAACTACATCATTGCTACCTCTAGCATCATAGTAAACTACTGTATGTGTTATTTACTGGTTAAACAGCATTTTCAGACATGCACTATTATTGAGACAAAATAACAACAGTAAACATTATGTGCTGTGGTAGTCACATATAAATTCTAATAATGCAAAAAGAAAATAAAAATTAAAATGTAAAGATTATCATATGCACAATGTGCAGAAGCTTTTATCTAGAGTCACAGTTTTTTTCACGGCACAGAGGCAGACAAATGTAGCATTAGGAGTCTTGTCCAAGTCTTGTCCTAATCTGCCACGGAGGACATGGTGGTCACTTCAATATACCACCATATACAGCCTCATGTTAACATATCCTCTACAGAGAACACTCTTGTGAACATACTGGGGAAAAACATCAAATGTTGAATGTGCAAAAGTTGATGGAACATTAAAACCTTTATATATTTTATTTTTTATATTTCAGTCTGAGCCCTGCACAGCACTGTAGACAACAACAAAGTGTGTCATTTGACCAGGACTGTCTGAAGTTTGTTATAAGGGACCAGGGCTAAGATGAATGAAGGTGGACACACGCGCAGATAAAGATGATAACTTTAATAAACTGTGAGACTGAAACAAACAAAAACAACTCTGAATAAACACTAAGAGAAATATTAACAAAACAAAGGAACAAATAGATATGAGAACTAATTGACAAGCAAAGAGGGTAAAACACAAAAGGCTTTAAATAGGGGAAACATAACTAGGCACAGGTGCATACAATAATGGGTGGGGCTAGACAAGGCAGGTCCTTAAAGAGGCAGGACATAGATTAAAGTGTGACATTTGTATACTGTCTGAGGACTTTGTCACATTGCTTTTTACTTTTAAGCCCTTTTAGTAGCAGACCGTATCCATTTTAGTACCACATTGCTTAGATGTTCTTCACAAGACAAAAAAAAGTCACAAACGGGCTCACCCTGGAGACTGAGAGCGGATCATTTGTTAAATTATTAACTGCAAGTCTCATGTCACATTTGACTGACTGAAAGCGTTGATGTATCTCTGTGATCACTGGCGGTCAGCAGATGACCTTCTCTCTGGTAATCTCAGTGGAAGTGATGACAGGCTCACATCAGACCATTACTAAGCACATTTGAGCAGAGCATGCAGACAGACTGAGAACTACAGATCACACTGCACAGTACGTGGTAGAAAAGCTAAAAATCTAAAATGCTTCTTCTCTAATTCAAATGTGAACTACATACTCAGGGTAAGTAGGGCGGCGCCATCCCTAAAATAAAGCTGTCCCACTTGTAACACTGGCATGTGATGCTGGCCAAGCACACCACTGAGCAGAGGAAAGTAGGCCTGGCATCATGTCCCACGTAAATACAGGCCATAACGGAAAACTCAGATGTCTCTGAATGACGTCTGCTTCCCCTCATTAGACAGAAACGTTGGTCTGCTTCTTTTCCATCAGCAGTTTAACAACAATGCTAGAGGTGATATGCTCCATCAGTCCCATAGGAGACATTTTCCTTAACAACATATAGAAGTGGGCTCATGAATGGATTACTCTGCTATTACATGCTTGTTGTAAAGCCTTAATGGTCTCCAGAGGTCTGACAGATGTTGTAATGACACAAACAAAACAAAGGACAGAGACAAATGATTTATCATACTCATCTTATTTATCACATCATACAAAGTAGGCTAGTGATAATTATGGGTGTTAGGAAATATTAAGTATCATAATATTATGTTTAGTGATACTGTGCTGATTCTCAAACATAGTATTGATTTTAATTAGATTGGTGGTTCATTTTGTGTTGTGTTTAAGCCCCCAATCACTAGATAGCAGTGCTGTAATAAATTTGCAGCCATTAGACTCACCAATAATGTTAGCTAGATGTTTCCCTAAAATTTTATTTAAAACAATATATAATCATAACGTAGAGTATCACAATAAATTAAAATATTTTGAATCATAACCTCTTGTACTGTATGTATGTATGTATGTAGTGCCAGGTTTAATGAGAATACCAGAATTTAGATTTCTATACCAGTAACAAGTAAAATATCACAATTTTCATAATAATAATAATAATTTTAATTAATTAATATTGCTTTATTTTTTTATTTTTTATTTTTATTACAAATTAAGTGATAAGTGCATCAAATATATGAACATTTTAAACATGAGCTCATTCAGTATGATGTGAAGGGCAGACAAACTGTTCTGTTGGTATGCCTCTTTCTTGGTATCTTTTTATAGGAATGCATGCTAAATGCATTGTCAGTAGAGTGCTAGTTTATTTAAAAGAACTGACAGTGTTTAAAGCACTGAGTGATTAGAGTATTGAATTGTTTGCCTCATCGCAGTGCTGAAAAAGTATCAAAGTAATGTACTACTATAGCCGGAGCCATACTTGAAAGTATTGGGATTTTGAATTATTAAAAAGTGTGATGCTGGTTGGCAAGCTCTGGTCTGCATCCTTTGAGCGCGTGTGAGTATGTGTGTGTGGGTGCATGTGTTTGTCTGTGTCTGGGCAGTACGACCTTGCACCATCTGGTTGAAGACTGAAAAAGATTCAGCATTAATCCTTTATGAAATGATAAACATTTCAGCACACTGGATATGACTCATTATACAAAGCTTTCACACTCACCTCATTGTTTGCACTCTCAATAAATGAGCCTCCAAACAGAGCAGCCATCCAGTCACAGCTGGAGATCAGCAAAGGCTTATGTGCGTTGATGGTGCCATCATCCAGCCTGAACACCACATCTTCCAAGAAAATCAAACAATTCAATGTGAAAAAGTTCATAATAAAATCACAATTTAATGTCAAAAAAGCCATTTTTGAGAACATTATGCTGAAAAATGTTATGCACTGAAATGTACTTGATTCAGATACATTCACCCAAAAATATCCAGGTATTTAGATCTGGATCTGATACACAGTTCACAAGATAGCACCTTTTGCCTGAACACACTTATTTTTCTTGTGTAATCACCTGGAAATAAAAGCTGAAATGTTGATAATTTGTCTCATATTTATCTTTTAATGTAAAACCCAAATGTTTTCAGGCTACAGCAAAAATAAAGGGATTGGCCTCATTGTTCTAGTATTTTTGAAGGGGAGTGTATGCATTCATCTGAATCAAGTTATATATGTTTTCTTCTTACCAATGTTTCAGGACAGATAATCATTTCTATACACTGTACAATCTCATTTGTTTCTGATTCAGGACTGTAGAAAATAAACTCATCTATGCTGGAATAATGTTCTTTACCTGTGAAATTGTTCTTGGCTAAACACTCCTTAATCCTGTTGGCTTTTCTCACATGGAATGCTTTCGTGATCTCTTGATTCATAAAGCCCTCTTTGTTCATGATGTTCTCTACCATCATCCTCAAGTCAAAAACCTCTAGAATCTCAGCAATCTGGGCAATCTTCATCAAATCCTTCTCCTTTTCGTCCAGCTCCCCTGTGTACAGGAACCGTAGCACTGCACTGAAGGGCCCCAGTTGGATGGAGTGGTCCATCTTTACCACGGTCATAAGAGCTGCAGTCCCTGTTACTGAGTTGACCACAGTTTCTCTGTGGATGCTGTAGAAAGCTTTACTCCAAGATGCCAGAGACAGCTTAGTGCGACGGTGCCTTCCACTAAAGCTCATCATCTTCAGAGTCCCATCACTTTTGGAGGCGCGTAGGGAACATGGTGAAAGATTGGGCAACACAGCAACGTCTTCTTCTGTGTCCAAACTAAGGGTCCGCATCAGCTGGTCTCGGCCATGGCGCTCTGTCACCACCAAGCACTGGGACTCATCGGAGAAGTCCATCTGGAAGAGGTCAAAGAACTTGGAGGATGACGTAGACAAATATATCTTGTGGGCAAATATGTGGATGTGCTCTTGAATGATGAACATGACGTCAGCACAGAGGGGATTCTCTAGCAGCTGCCTGGGGCCATCCCGGTTGTTTGGGGGGCACTCTGGGATCTTGATCAATGGTGGAGGTGCTTTTGGGGGGAGGAAAGGTGCCTGGAGTAGAGGCTTCTGGACCCTCCGCAAATGGGACTTCCAGAACTGAAGATGTCGCCTGGAAATGAGAGCGGCTCGGATGGCATTGTCAAAGATGTCTTTAATGCCAAACTGATCGAAGACACTTGTCTCATAATATGGAATACCCAACTCTTTGGCCACCTCCCTTCCTCGTTCTGGAGGCAAAATGTCTCCAGGTTTTATAGGCCTGTTAGAGAAATTCCAATGAAATCATTGACAGTCTTGGAATATTTGAATGTATCTTATTCAGGGACAACTATGGAAAACCTTTATGTTATTTGGAGGTTCTTAAAACCTTTAAAAGTTTCACACACACACATTTACAAATCCATAATTCTTTAAAGGTGTATTGACAGAAAAAAAACAATTCTGAAAAAAAATTGTGGTTCTACAAAAGTATATAATAACCATATAAAGCCAAGTGTATCGTATTTGATACAAAGTTGTGTTTTTAAGATGTCTTCATCATCAATTTGAAAATTAAATGATAAATTAATTTACTTAAATTATTATTATATAAATAATAATATATAATATATAGTTTAATGAAATAATTAAATATGAAAAACCTGATGTATAAAATCTGATACACGTGTTTTGCCCCCTGGTAGATAATACATGCAGATTTCTTTGATCACTTGGTGTACAAACTGTATATGGGGTTTAAAGGTTTGTGTTCTGTATGTTTTAAACAACATGGTGTAAGGAACTCTGGATGCATCAAAAATTATACAAATCAAAATTCATATAGGAAACGTGTTATTTAATTTCGTTTTTCGGAATTGGTCAGAGGGTCAAGTAAACACCAATTTCAAATAATTTTGGCAATCATTTGATGATTCTGATTTTACAGGGGCAAATGTACTCATATGACATAATATAAGACATAAGTTAGTATATAATATGACATTAGTAAGTACCTCGCTAGAGGTCGCCTAGCCCGATTGACAGCTTCCAAGTCTGCATAGCGTAGATCGAGCTGACACCCTACGAGGATGACAGGTGTTCGTGGGCAGAAGTGTTTGATCTCCAGGTACCACATGGTCTTGACGTGATGGAGAGAGTTGGGGTTGGCAATGGAAAAGCAGAGAACCACCACATCAGACCTTGGGATATGAAAATGAAGAAGAAAAGGTGACTCGTGTAACTGCTCAGTCATGAAAGAAGCATCATCATACTAACAAAGTGCAAGACATCACTAGACACAGCATGCTAATAGGATGTGCAGCAAAGAGTGCTGTACATTACAGGCGCCAAGCGGTATCCGTAGCAACGCCACAGTCCTGCAGTGTTTGGCATGCAGAGGAAGGACCTGCCCCACAGTCTCAATGCCAGCCCTGACATTGACCTTCTCAAAGGATGTGAAAAGATTGCCTTTGGTTCACACCCCATGTCCTTGGAGATGTCTGACGCTCGAAGCAATGAACACGTTCGGCAATGCTTTTACACGGCCGGCCTCAGTGAAGACTTTCAGACATGAGAAATGAAATGACGAGAACCAACAAAAAGAAATAAATAAAAAAGGAGAGCATGCAGACATACTAACACATGGCTGGCATACCTTCTGGGAGTGAGGTTAGTACACTGTCTATGCTGACGGGAGGCAACACCGGCAACCACACAAGAACAGTGAACAATGTATGATCACCCCCTTCCACATCGTCCACCAAAGGAATTGCGCAGCACTCGCTGACAGGGCAAGCGACAGACGCAGCTACCACATCGAACAGTCAAACTGGAAATGCAGAGAGTTATGAAGGCGCTAGCGGACTTGCAGACTTACAGTGTCTCGGTTACATTTCTCAGGCATTACGGTCATAGGTGCCCTACAAACAGAAACAGGCACAGAACAATTCTACGTAGTAGTTGGCCTTTACATTCAAAATGTACAGTATACTGAGAATGACATCTGGTCTTCAACTGATTTCAACTCATGATTCACATACACAGTCATATTATGACCACCTCTTTGTATCTACACCCATTGTCTATTTTATCAGCTACACTGACCATATAGATGCACTTTCTAGTTCTACAATTACACACTGTAGTCCATCTGTTTCTCTGAATACATTGTTCACCCTGTTCTTGATGATCTGGATCCACAGGGCCACCACAGAGCAGATATTATTGGTGTGGTGGATCATTCGTAGCACTGCAGTGACACTGATGTGGTGGTAGTGTGTTAGTGCGTGTTGTGCTGGTACAAGTGTATCAGATACAGGAGAGCTGCTGATGTTTTTACATCTGATGCTGAGTACAGTATACCAACCAAAACTATCCAGCCAACAGCGACCACCAATGAAGGACTAGAGGACCAACACAAACTGTGCAGCAACAGATCTGACTTTACATCTACAAGGTGAACCAGTTATGTTGCTGTGTCTAATAGAGTGGACTGTGAACTAACATAGTGTTCAAAATCTCCAGCAGCACTACTATGTCTGATCCTCTTGTACCAGTGGAATTCAATCCAACACACCACCACTACGTCAATGAGAATTATCCACCCTTCAAATATTGCCTGCACTGTGGGGGTCCTGACCATTAAAGAACAGGGTGAAAGGAGGCTAACAAAGTATACAGATGGACTACAGTGTGTAATTGTAGAACTACAAAGTGCATCTATATGGTCAGTGGAGCTGATAAAATGGACAATGATTGTAGATACAAGGAGGAGGTCAAAACCTGAATCGTACATCATTCAACTTGTAGCTCAGATGAAAGTCACAGGAAACAAAAATCTTAGAAGACTGTTTCATAGGACTACTGTATGGACAGGGAAGAGCTGATCAGAGATAGGCACTGTGAAACGCTTTATACATGAGATATGACACAGATCACATAACAACTGCTGAGCTAAGGGCCTCTACAGGAAGTCAATTGCTTACTGAAAGCAGGGACTCTCGAGCCAAAGCTGATGGGCAAATCAACTCTTGAGTACAAGCCTTCCTCATTCCAGTCCAGAATCAATGCACCGCTGGGGAAACATTTCGAAATTTGGGAAGCTACTGTGGTATAAGGGTCAGCATTCACTCCCAAAGAGCAAAGAGCAACCTCATTCACCTCCAAAGAGCAGGTCTTGTCTTGTCTTAAGTAAAGTCCAATACATCTTGTCAATACATCTGGAGCGTAAGGCCACATACAATACCAAAGAAAACAGCAGCTGCAATCAATTTGCTAATCAATGACATCTACTCAGGCCAAATCCTAAAACTCTGAGCATGTCTGGTAAAGTTCATGTATTAGCACACAATAGCCTTAATACCTGCTAATCTGCTACATGAGTAGACAATAGAAAAATAAACTAATAGGGACGTTGCTGTCTGCTATACATAACATCCGTCTATTTCTGTGATATATGTGTAGACTTTCGTTTCCTCACTTTCAAAACACAGTACTGACAAATTACTGAGAACAAACAGCTGGATTTATGACCTGTCGTTTATGACACAGTTTCTCATTACTCATCACTAATTTAGCTTCAAAGCAGCAAGCATTTAGCAGAGAGGAGGCAATTTTTCTCATCTCCATAGTTCGAGAAAAATTATTAAGAACTAGTTCAAGAATGAGCTTTGCCTGGAGACTGTACGTCTGACTGTAAATATGCACATGTGCAGTCTTTTAGAAATTCTTAAGTATTTTACTAGAAAGCACTTACACTAGGAATTACAGCCAACAAATATATACTTTCTGATATTGACAAATCACATGTGAGAGTAATACAGGTTAAACTGGTCAATTTGCATACAAAACACAATCATGCCTAATTTATGAGCATGTGAATAACATGTTATAGCACATAAAAGTAGATTTTAGGAAGACCAAAAAAAAAGTGAAATGACAGAAACCTGCGTAGCTCTGCCAGCAGTGCTACATTACTTAGGACTAATTTTTGTTTTGTTTTATTTAATGTGAATGGAAAAACAAATTTTATTTCAAATTATTGCAAATTACTGTACATAAAAATACATCACTTGGATTGGCGCCCTAAAATAGTCCTAAAATAATCCTGCCCAGTGCCCTGTGAATGGGTAGGAGGTCTCACTGCAACGCTAAGCTGGATTAAGCACTACAGAAGATGTAGGTATGGATTTATCAGTCACTTCTAAATAAAGTCATTCAGAATGGCATGATGTATAATGGTGCACTGTAGACAAACTTACATCCTCAGATTTATATACAGGGGTTGTGATAGAAATCAGTAAAATATCCAGAGAACCTAATTGAGTTATGTTGTAAAAAAGTAAAATATTAAAATTTATCTACATGTTATTATTATTATTATTATTATTACTACTATTTTGCCTCACAGCACCCTGCATGTACCACCATACACGTATCCATTTCATGCATGAACATTCTGGGAGGCAGCTTTTAGAAACATTAGGCTTTTTAGATGTCTGGTTCCTATCACATTCATAGTGAAGACGTCTGACAATAGAATGCTGCATTTCACATCAAATGACTTTTATATCTTAATTATGCACTAGATTTTAAATGTTTAATTGTATTCCCCTTTAAGCTTGCTTTATGTGAAGAAATAGGTTCCCGTCTGCTGAAGTGTGGGTTATAGGGTTGCTGTATGGACTAAAGAAGTCTAGTGATTTTCCAGAGACTACCCTCATATCTTCATGACTTTATGGCTTGTGGCTTTAGTACTTTTGTTTTATTTTTAGGATGTAATAAAGCAGGGACAGGAGATACGGCTCCACAGAATGGAAATGTAATTCTGCTGAGAGGATGACTGGCCCAAGGACAGGGGGCACGGCATGGTACGTCTGCTCATAATAGGCCACCATCAGCGTGAGTGTGTGTATGTGTGTGCGTGTGCTGGCTTGGGTGTGAACTTGCTGACCGATGCATTAAACCAAGGAGGAAACAGCCCCATATTTACTCTTAAGGAACAAAACAAAGACATCAAGCTACGTGATTGCTATTGTCCTGCTTTCTTAAAAGCCTCCCTCGCAACTGTCAGAAGCAAGGAGGACTAATACATCCTCACATCAGCGCGTACTCAAGGCTCCGTGCACCATCTGTCGCACACTTTCAAAGAACACAAAGGCTTTGTTGGAGCCCATCAGTGTGACACTCCCTCTCTAAATAGGATTTTTACTGGTTTTCAACCAGTACAAGTAAATCCTGGGCATGTTAAAGGGTTTCTACTCTTCATTTATCAAAGGAAAAGACTTCATAAGCCCCTTTTGGATGGCAGCATGCTAGCCGTCGAGTGCAGGCATTCTTAGATTGCACAGATTTACAATAGAGTAAGGGAAGATTAGTAAGTGAAAGGGAAGCTTTCTCAACAGATACCTAATCAGCAAATAACAAAAAACAACAAAAATATTCAAACACACTTCATTTAGACTAGAATGGAGGTCATTTCAAGGATGCATTGGTGAGCAACACTATTAACTGCAATTGTAATGCGGTTACAACATGAGATGCTACATTCCATATAAACTCATATCAAAAGGAAGATGCTGTCTGGGGACACTTGCTCGAAAATGATGGGGAAATAAGACATGGGTAACAATGAAAATGTGACAAAAAATCAATAATAAAACCAGTTAAATGTGCACTCTATGGATGGTTTTGTGGTGATTCATCTCATACAGGTCTGGAATTAAGCCTAGTCTTGGAATATTTTACTTTTAATTGAAAAACTTCCATTCAAAATGCTGTGCAGTCCAGGAAGAAGCTTAATCCCAGCCCAGGAAACCAGCCAATATAGTTACAAATGTTTGTGTCTATTATTAGTGCATGTGTAATTTGAAAAGGGTGTGTTTGTGGAATGATGCCATCATTTTTCCTAGAAAATGTACCAAAGGAAAACACTCACTGCTGTTCTCTTTAGTGAGACTGCAGGTATTATTACATACTGTTAAAATGGTCTTACCTGCCATAAGCAAAGCGTCTGTCTTTGTGGTGATCTCCAAAAGTGTCCCAGAGCCTGAGAGACACACTAACATCATCCACCACGTCTCTAGAGCGCTCCAGCACCTACGAGTAAGACAGATCTTATTTACAGGCCTTGCTTCATTTTTATTTTGGGCACAGTTCACTTTATTTATTGAGTTTGTAAAATTAAGGATTATATCAGTAATCCCATTAATCTCAGTAATTCTGATTATAGTCAAGTAATCAGATTACAATAATATGGAATTAATGGTACAACAAAGCCATGCAAAGAAACTTTTAAACAGCACAAAATGCTCTGCTTCTTAGTGCAAGAGACCATTACGAGAATTTGAAATGATACATTATGTTAATAAAACTATTCATAATAAGTGAGAAGTTAACTTTAAAGAACTCTTTAAATAGTGTATTTAAGTTCAATATTTCAATCAAATACATCCTACAGCCCTAAATGATATCTTATTTACAATGACTTGCAGTTTTGTCCAGAAAAACAGGTGAGTTAGAAGATGTTTACCTCCTGGCAGACTCTGTACTGATCGATGGCCCAGACAGTTGGGACGTGGGTGGCCAGTAACTGGTATTGGGTCAAGGTGGTGTTGCAGGCTCGGGCACAAATAAGGCGCGTCTTCCCCACAGCATTGTCCCCAACTACGACACACTTGATTGTTTCTACGTTGGGTCTTTCGTAGTCCATTCTACACTTCAGTACCCTACAAATACAAAGCATTTGAGGCACCTTCAGCAAAGAATGTATTTGATTACAGTTTTCTATATACAGTATAAGAGCCCTGACCTTGTTTTTGGGTCGGTGAAACCTCAACGTAATACAAGACATCATCTTTACACCCTCCTAAAATAGTTGCCCTGTATCTTGTTCTTGCTGAGGCTGACAGTTCAAAATGTCCCCTATTAGTTTCTGTATATTTACATGTTGACTTTCATTTGAGAATCATACCTGAACCAAAGTAGGTGAGAATGGATATCCTAATGAATGATGACTTCAACTTATTTACAGACCATTTAAGTGTCCACTGAGTCAGAATTATGCACTTACATCAAATTAAAGACAATTACAAGTCTAGAGCTTCAGATTTTCTGGAGATTAGAAATGGGAAGTATTGGTAGACAGTAACAAAGTGTGCATTATTGAAAATCTCGCTTGACAAAATCAGTTAGGCAGGCAGAAACAATTCATAACATCATATAAAAGCCAGCTGAACTATGAAGTGCATCCAAATAACCTTATTAGCAGGAGATTATTATCATACTGTCATTGCTCATGGCATCACTGTAAGCGAACGAGATTGTTTATCTGATTACACAGCATGACATCACATTATTGATGTTGTCCTTTAATCACTCTAGTCATTACACAATACAGAGCAGACAGTGAGAGACACAGTGTGAGACAGTGTGTGTGTGTGAGAGAGAAGGGGAAGGATGCATTGTTATACTGTTTCTTCATAGCTTTTATCTACAAAATTTCATCAGTTGTCTCAGTTCATTCATGAAGACATCGCTTATTCTGCCAACAGAAGCAAAGCATTCATGTCCATCCCGGAACATCCTGCTGCTTTATGAACTTGTCAAGATTTATTTCTAAAGAGCTGTCCATCAGTACTGCATAGCAAAGATTCTTGGATCAGTCGACATGGGAAAAGGATCTCATGTGATGGAAATGATCTATGGAATCCACAAGCCACACATAGACTTTGAAAGGGGATATCACAACTCAGTAGTATGGGGAAATCTATTTACAAACAAAAAACACACCCACTGATAACAACATGGGTCTTAAGAAACACTACGCAACTGAAAAGCAAGCTTTCTGCACAGCAGTGTAGCTTTAAGTATTAAACTTCAATTCAAATCATGTGGCTGCATCCGGCTGTTCCCTGAGATTGCGCATATATAAACAACCTCAATTCTAAAAAAATGTTGGGACGCTGTGTGGAATGTAAATAAATGACTCGATGATTTGCAAATCTCATAGACTTGTTTTATTCACAACAGAATGTAGAATGTAGAAAGTGAAGCATTTTACAATTCCACAGAAAATATGAACTCATTTAGAATTTAATGGCAGCAACACATCTCAAAAAAGTTGGGACAGGGCCATGTCTACCATTGTGTAGCATCCCCTCTTCTTTTAACAACAGTCTCTAAACGTCTAAGACGTAAGGAGACCAATTGCTGGAGTTTTGGGAGAGGAATGTGGTATTGCATTCAAGAGTACAAAGTCATTGCATTCTGTTTTTATTTACATTTATTTACATTTTACAGTGTCCCAACTTTCTTAGGATTGAGGTTTACACACACACACACACACACACACACACACACACACACACACACACACACACACACACACACACATACACACACACACACAAACACACACAGTTTGTTTTTGTGCATTGTAGGGACATTACACAGACTTATTCACTCATAATTTATGTTGAAGGGACCAGCATTGTAGTCCCTGGAAGGAAGAAAGGTCCCCATAGTGTTAAACAGGCTTTGGTCCCCACAACATGGCATAAACCTGCTACGTACACACAGACACACTTTGTAGTATTATACTAGTCAGGACATTCCTTTCGCTTATGTAATATTTAATTAAAATGAACCTAAACCAAAACTTAACCTTAGCAACCAAAGGTCAATGCTTCTGCTCTTTTAATTTGTCCAGAAAAAAAGTTTGTAATGAAAATCCAGGAAAAAGTCATCACTTTTACACATCTGACATGCATTCCTATCATTAAGAGGACTTTCAGTCCCCACAAGGGAGAAATACAAAGACGCACAATATAAAACACAATCACAGCATATAGCGTAATAAAGTTTTACCCTTGGATTACATTAGCAAACTGCAGAACTGCACACATAAATTCAGAATAAATGCTTGAAATTGTATAAATGGAAATCTAATAACAGATCACAGATCAGTCCAGGTGCTGAATCAACAGACTAAACTTTAGGAACAACAGTTTGGGAATAACCTTTAGTTTCAAGAGTTCACTTGGTGAACAGCATCCATAATGCAGCAGTCTGATGAATGAGCATTGAAATATTTAATATGAAGATACTGAATTGCAGATGCAGCAGCCACCACTGACTGAACTCAGCAATGAGGCACTGAGAGCATACAAAGCTACATACATCACACACCTTGTAACTGCACTAATAACAGCCCTGAACTGAAAGTGCACCTTTATGTGCATGTAAAATCCACCTCACCGTTTCTTTGGGCTTGTGTGTGTGTTTCTTCTTCCTGCAGCCAAGAACTGAAGTGAAAACTGAACTGACAGACTTGTACAAGTGCAAACAGACAGGACGATGCTGATTCTCTTTATATAGTGAAATAAAAATCCCTGAGCGCTAGCTGTACGGCAAACGCTGCACTCTCATTTCTACAACGTCCCTGTTTGTCACGAAAAAAAACGTTAATCCGGTTTGTCGAAGCAGCCTTCATGCACTGTGCTCTCTTCACCCTTTCAAATGCTCTTTTGAGGCGTTGTTATGGTTGTTTTTTTTACCCGCCCGTATTCTGACAAAGCCCTGCTGTCCCTGCGCTAGGATTGGCTAGTAGTTCTTCATCACAAACGTTCTGCTTCACGCGTCTAGCAGGGCGGACTGACCAATCGAAGCACGAGTAAGGCGGAGTCTGACCCGAGAGCTCCACGCGGCCAATCTTAGCACAGATAGGGCGGAGCTTGTGCGGAATATAGGTGGAGAAATGAAAAAAAAAAAAAAAAACACATGACGCCTCAGAGAGAGAATCGACGCTGCTTCCATTGTGACGCCATCGTCCCGTTCTATTAATAGCGGGCGCGCGCGCGAGTTCATTCACGAAAACAAGGCGCGTGGACGCGCCTGGTATGTTTCGTAGAAATGATGTAAGCACTACACAAGGGCCGAGGTTCATTTTGTAGGCTGATAAATATCTGTAAGTGATCTTATTACACACAAGCCATTCATCTTTGCTTAAACTGCCTGAAAGCAAAACAACGTGGGCTTGCTCACTATCCTAGTTCTCAACTGCTTAGCCTGATAAACACCAGCTACTGGTTTCCATTGCTGACATGACATTCTATGCAGTCACAGTTTTGCACTATGCACATTTTAATTCAGCTCACTACAGTTTTATATGAGCAGTACTTTTACAAAACAGACATTAATCCAAAGTACATTTCCAGAATTCCAGACCCACAGTGGTAGAAAAACTCCCACTGAGAGGAATCAGGGAAAAAATCCCTAAGAGCATGAGCAATGAACCAAAACTCAAAAGAGGAGTCTGCCTAGGTGCACTGTAATGTTATTAAGAATACTTCCTAGAATATATTACACACACATATACACACAGTCTCCCTAGCACACAACTCATCTGACACTATCTGACTGTACCCTGCTGTTTGATTTTAATCCAAATGAGCAGATTACAGACTCATTTCCGATATTATCTTCCAGCCATGCAAGCCGAATAAAAGGCTGAGGACACAAGCCTTTCCGATTGAGCCTCCCCTCCACGCACACAAGTCATCACGTCATCAAAATCAACCCAAAAATTGAATTGAGCTGAATTCAGCTGGTGCTCCACAGCATGCTGGGATTCTCAATGTCTGTTTGCCAGCCTTGAGTATAGCACGGCTGGAATTCTCAATGAAAGTGAGGGCTTCTGTGGTGCTGGAAAGCCCAGAGCTTCCTTCTGTGGTGCTGGAAGGCACTGGAGATCAACTTCAAGGGCCCTCTGATGCTCAGAAGCCGCACAGACCCTGTGAATCATGAATGAAAGGCACGGTGGAGATATATTTATAACTCGGGCCTGATCTTTTTGTTTGTCAGGTTGAAGCCTCGGCTGTTTGGAGTGTGGCTGTGCCCCGTAAACAGGATTACGATGCCTCTTGACCTCGGGAGGTTGAAACTGCCTCCAGCCTGTTGTAGATGAGAGCATACATTGCAAAGCATGCAAAGGAGATGGAAAATATACAGCTATATGAGATTTTGTAGATTGGAGGAGGGCATATGAAATAAGTAGTTGAATAAAGTGACATTTGCACAGTGTACAATGTATTTAGAAATACACAGTCATATCAGAATATTATAATCACCTACCTGATATTGGGAATAACCACCCTTGGCTCAGAGTATTCAATCAGTGGTGATCTCTGACACTTGCTTTGTTACTCTTGTGCTCATTATATAGGTGAACTGGTCCACTGTGGCACGATTGCTCTGCACCACTCAACATCAATCGCCTGTGTGGCACTATTGTTATCCCGTTGGGTGGTTCTCAATGTACTAGATGTTCATTCTCAGTACACCTTCCGCACTACCACCCTTTAACTGGTACCCTATTATCATGCACTTTTGGACATCAGTCAACGTGCATTCTATGCCCACAGTGATTGTTTTGCACTCTTCTGCATCTGACTGGTGTGCTTGGTTTTTTATACATGCAGCAAACCCTGTCACATGGCACCAGTGACGTCCTGGCCAAATTCATTTCAAACCATGGGTGGTCATCATATTCTGATATGACCGTGTGACATTACAACTGTCAAATCAAGTCAAATTTATTTTTATAGCGTGTTTTACACCTGATGTCACAAAGCAAATTTACAGGGTTAGTAATACAAAACCCCAAATCCCCAGTGAGCCAGCCAACAGTGGCAGTGACAAGACTCCCTCAGAGCTGGAGGAAGTAACCTTGGGAGGAACCAGACTCACATGGGGGACCCATCCTCCTCTGGTTAACTAATTATAAGTTCATGATACAGTCACACAATCCTTTGATACTGTTGTAGTGTTCAGGTGTACTAGTATGGTGACAGTAGTGAAACAGGAATGGTAGTAATATTACTACTACTACTACTAATAATGGTAGCAACCAGTAAATTCTATATGAACTTGAATGTGTTTAATTGTTTAGGGCATCATGCAGAGATAATATTCAATCTTCCATCTGTGTCGGGCCACACCACTGAGCAATCACTCACTCACAAAAAGACAAAGATGGAATTAGTTCTGTTTGGGTTTATAGAGTACAAGGATTATGAGACATATCAGAGTGTGGCTAATGACGCTGGCACAACTATCTAGAACAGCCTACCTAAAAGGAGAGAGCCAGAAGGTAAACAGACATGGGAGCTTGCCGAGACACTGACATCCCTCTACTCACCGTCAATAAACCTGAGTGATCGTGTGAGCAGTGGTATGACAGCCCCAGCATCTCAGTTTACTATAAATCCCTGTGTCAGTGCACCCCTGGATCTGCAACCTTTCTATAATGTAAAGTATTAATTACCAAGAGTTAAACTAAACAGGTAAGTTTAGTTTATGAAAAATAAACTTTTTAGATTAGAAACCAGTGCATGTTTAACTAGATTCATCTGCTACATGGCAATCATGTCTTGATCCAGAAGTCCGTCAAAGTGACCAGCACTGGGGATGGGCAATTATGCTAAGCTTTTAAAGCTCTTGATGTTGCTTACAGGCCTAGCAGGTGAGTGTGCTAATCACCCATTAGCCTGTGGCATAGTTAGATTTTGTCCTGAGGTTTTGAGGTCAAGGATCATATTAAAAGACAATGTTTCTTTCTAATGCTAGATGTTGAACTGCAGTGGACAATGTAGCTACCACTGGTTGGACTATAAAGAAGTTTCAAAGGGTTCAAAGTAAGTTCAAATGACCAGAGGGAAGGGCAAGGGGATTCATTCTGTATTCATTAATCTTTTTAAATGATTTTCAATCATTTTACAGCAAAAGATTGAAGCACATTCATTTGAAGACATTACATTCATTTTAAGCTTCAATTTTCAGTTTATATTAACTTCAAACACTTCCGCCGGTTAACGATGGTTGTCACACCTGTGGTCTTGTTAATAGAAAGATTAATTCAAAAATCATATCTGCCAAGTGTGGAGCCTAAATAGGTTCTTTAGTTTTGAAAGGCTAAAGTCGCTAACAGACACTAGAACTCAATAGTCACCTAAACAGCCTGGTCATTTCCAGCAAAACGCATCACCAAAACTAATCTTGATTAAGTGCACATAGACTTATGAAGGTCACATTATCTGTGAAAATGTCAGTAAAATCTGGACGCACTTATGTGGTCTAGTGTGGTCTGAGAATTTTGCTGATGTCTTCTGACATAAACAACTGACTTAATTTAGGAGACTTGAGTTCTAGTGTTTGCTGGCAATGTTACTCTCAGATCCAGTTCTCAACTAAAGAAGCAAAATTCAGCCTCCAAACATGTTTTGGCTGATCAACTGTATCTGAGGTAAGTGAAAAAAATATGTGAATGCGATTTCTGGGTGAACCGTAGTGACACTACAGAAGCAAACATGCTCAGTTCTACATAAACACTCCTTCACTAGCTGAATGTGTGCCATAGTCTTATCATAACTTGATAAGGCAGCTGTATATCTGACATATGGGTCGAATGAAAATAGATAATAGACATTAAATGATGATGGATAATGGTGGAAATGGGTATTTCACAGGTATGCCCCCCCCAAATGTGTGTGTGTGTGTCACTATGTCACCGTAATTGCTACATTGATAATACACAGCTTTGTTTGCCCATGAACACTCATCAACAGACCTAAAAAGCCCACCAGAAAACTTGATTCTGACCTCAGATTTGCTAAACAAATATATTCTGTTGTTAAAAGTAGTTTCTTTTAGTTACTCATGATTTTCTGTCATTCAAATTAGATTATAGTAATTCCATTTTTATTGGTGTATATCAGTTTTTTCTACATTACCTACAGCTCGTACAAAATACAGCTGCTAGACGAGTGCCTGGAACTAAAAAATGTGGGAACACATTACCCCAGTTCTAGCTTAATTCCACTC
>BRDA01072905.1:0-10513 GCA_036984385.1 Crenuchus spilurus | reverse complement strand
TACATATATATATATATACCTCTCACCATGTTTATTCAACATTTAAGGAGAACAAGTGATGAGAAAAGCACTAGAGGGATTTATGGGAGGATTCATGATTGGTGGAAGGACTATTAACAATCTCAGTTATGCAGATGACATTGTCTTATTGGCCACATCAAAATAACAACTAGAAGAGCTGGTGAGTCACACTGAGAAGGCTGTAAAGGAATAAAACTGAAGATATACTGAAGATCACAGTCGAAGGAAGACTTCTGGAGTAAGAATGGCCATGGGCATGTTGGTGATGGTCAAATTGACAAAGATGTGGAAAAGCAAGTAAATTAGCACCAACACCAAACTAAGACTGGACATTGAAAAAAGAGGAAGAAAGACGTATTCAGGCTTTTAAGAACAAGTACATCAGGAAGTTGCTGTAGATCTCATGGATGAAGATGATGACCACTGAGCAAGTCTATGAGATGGCTAGAACTCAAAAGGAGTTACTGATGCACGTTAAATCCCACAAGTTATGTTACTTCGGTCATGTGATGAGGCATGCACATGAGAGCATTCAAGGAAGTGTTATGACTGGATTTGTGGAGGGAGTCAGAAGACGTGGAAGACCAAGAATAACCTGGATGGATAACATTAAGACGTGGACTGGATTATCAGGTGCTAGCCTGCTACAAGCAACCAGAGACAGATGGCGTTACACAGAAGTGACTCATCTGTGCAGCCTACCATTGCGAAGCGATGACAGCGTATGACATGACATGACATATATATATAAAATTAATGTTACACTTACGTAGTGCCTTTTATGATACCCAAGGATGCTTTACAATCGACACACGCCATTTACACACCCTCAATCACACGCACCGGCAAGAAGCGGCAGCCAGTCGTGCACAGCGTACTCTCAATCGGAAGCGACCGTCCACCTGGAGGACTCCATTGAGTATTAGGGGGATCACCCAGGACAGAGTGCCAACCATATCTGGGCATACACACATACATATATACACACACAGACATACACATTCATACACACACCAGGGTAATTTTTAGAATAACCAATTCACCTGATCTCCATTTTTTTGAACTGTGGGAGGAAACCCACACAGACATGGGGAGAACATGGAAACTCCGCTCAGATGTGGACTCAAACCCAAGACCTCAGCGCTGACAGGCGAACGTGCTAACCACTAACTTTTGTCTCATTTGTTAGCTTTGGATCTCTTTATCTACTTTTGGGACAACCTGATGAGAGTTTAGGTCAAATTTATGCAGAAATATAGAAAATTCTATATATATATAATGGTAATATAATGGCTATAATGGTCCACAAATGTACCACTGTATGTGTATCTAATGAAGTGACCAGTGAGTGGTTAACTGTGACTAACTGAAGGCTGTAGATCATATTAATCTTTAAAATGACAACATTGTACACTGGAATCAAAATTGTTCTCAGGAAGAATTGCCTAAAGTGAACTCTAGTGTCTAAAATCTTCAGTTTTTTCCTCCTGGTTCTCTTTTTCTCCTCCACTTATTCTTTATCCTCCTCTCTCTTATTTATTCTGTTGATGCTTGTTCTCTTCATTTTCTTCTTTTTCCTCATTGTTTTCTTCTTCTTTATCTCCATTGTCATCTTATTCATCTTCCTCATCCTTGTTCACTCTTAATTTTTCCTCATCCTCCTGCCCTCCTCCTCCTCTATCTTCCTTCTCTCATTTTTCTTCTTCATAATATGAACACAGCTCTATACACAGTAGATCAAAAACTTCCAGGATTTGAGTATCATTTCTGGGGAGTGTCAAAGAAATAATAGCCAATCCTTCTGTCCACACATGCAAGACAGCAGCACTCTTGAAAAAAACTGCACAAGAAAGCAAACCCTCTGCCACTGGACCACACACTTTCAGTGTTATAACATGAATGTGAAGTGGAGTGAATGAGCCAGTGTGGGTGGGTAGATTGGCTCGGGAAGTTCAAAGGAAGTTCTCCTCATGAGAGCAGAATAATGAGACCTCTCGTTCCGCGGTTCATTGGGGATGTAATGAAGACGTGAAAACAGATGTTGGAAGGAATCACTGCTCTCCCTCTCACTGCTACTACACTCCCTGCACACAAACAATATGTAGCAAACAAGATGCTTACTGAATAAGACAAAGAGAGGGGTGTGGCAGCACAGTAAGCTAATTTTTCCAGTGGTGGCCCTTTTGGAATGTGACCTTTGAGAGACAGAGACTTCTTTTGTCTTTAAACACCTCAGAGCTTTATTTTAATATCTGTTCAAGAGCAGAATCTACCATCAACAACTAATGATAGTGCTAGTGCACATTCAATAGTATTTACAGACCGTTCCCTAAGCTAAATGCTAATGCATTTGTCTAATGCATCCTGGCATGTGTCAACATATTTTGCTCTGTCATTGTTTAAGCTTTATTATGTGAAGCACCTTCATATACTAATATACTGACCATCTATGGTTTGGAATGAACTCGGCCTGGGTCGTCACAGATACCATGTGACCGGGTTTGATGCATGTATAAATAAGTGAGCACACCAGTCAGTTGTAGCAGAGTGTAAAACCATCATCATGGGTAAAAGATGTGATGTGACTGATGTCCAAAAGGACATGATAATAGGGTACTGGGTGAAGGGTAGGTAGCATCTCAGAAACCACTAACCTGTACAGAAGAACTGCCACTAAACATGAAACTTTTGGCACCATGCTTAATACCAGGTGTGGACAAGAGTGGCATAAAGCCCCCCAGTTTTGAGCTGTGGAGCAGTGTTTTCTGAAATGATGATGCTACATCCAGCACTTTTGGGATGAGGTGGGGTGGTGATCACCCAACATCCTGACCTCACTAACATTCTTGTTGCTGAATGCACTCAAATCCTCACAGCAGTGCTCTAAAATCTAACTGAAAGTTTTCTGTGGATGGTAGAGGGTTACTCCAACAATAGCAAAATAAATTATTGATTTTAGAAGAATGAGTAGGTGTCCCGATAATGTTGTCTATATAGTGTATCTATGTTTTCTAGAATGCCCATAGTTTCACTGTCAGTTTTGGTAATTCTCACAAGTATATTAAACTAAACGTTTCCGGTAACTGTTCTTTGTTAACTGTTCTTTCAACATTCTTTGGTACATCAACTTGTGTGCTTAGGGTCGTTGTCTTGCTGCATGACCCACCCTCTCTTGAGATTCAGTTCATGGACAGATGTCCTGACATTTTCCTTTAGAATTCTCTGATATAACTCACAATTCATTGTTCAATTCATCCATCAATGATGGCAAGCCGTCTTGGCCCAGATGCAGAAAAACTGGTCCAAACCATGATACTACCACCACCATGTTTCACAGATGGGATAAGGTTGTTTTTCTTTCTCCAAACATAACACTTTTCATTTAAACCAAAAAGTTATATTTTGGTCTCATCCAATCACAAAAAATGCCTCCAATAGTCTTCTGGCCACGTGATCTTTAACAAACTGCAGACGACCAGCAATGTTCTTTTTGGAGAGCAGTGGCTTTCTCCTTACAACCCTGCCATGCACACCATTGTTGTTCTCCTGATGGTGGACTCATGAACATTAACATTAGCCAATGTGAGAGAGGCCTTCAGTTACTTAGAAGTTACCCTGGGGTCCTTTGTGACCGCGCTGACTATTACACGCCTTGCTCTTGGAGTGATCTTTGTTGGTTGACCACTTTATTAGAGGGTAACAATGGTCTTGAATTACCTCCATTTATACACAATATGTCTGACTGTGGATCGGTGGAGTCCAACTTTTGTAACTTTTTCCAGCCTGATGAGCATCAACAACTCTTTTTATGAGGTCTTCATAAATCTCCTTTGTTCATGCCATGCAGGGTGTCCACTCACACCTGATTGTCATACCATTGATTGAAAACACTCGACTCTAATTTCACTTTCACATGAACTGCTTATCCTAGAGGTTCACATACTTTTGTCTCTCACAAATATGGCATATTGGATCATTTTCCTCAATAAATAAATGACTGAGTATAATATTTTTGTTTCAATGTTTTAACGGGGTTCTCTTTATCTACTTTTAGGACATATTTATGCAGAAATATAGAAAATTTGAAAGGGTTCACACACATTCAAACATCACTATAGTGTCTCTGCTGCCAGTATTTTACTGTTAATTCACAGTAAATTTTTACACTGCACAGATAGGACCCTTGCTTGAGAAAAACAATATTTTTCAACAGAACTGTGTATGATGATTTACTGTGTGAAGATCAACTTGAGGATTGGTAGACAGCCAAATGTGCTGAACTACAGTTACCTTCTGACTGGGAAAGTACTGAAGAACCTGCAGAAGATAATTAGACCAGGCTGAACACTGCCCCTTATGGAGACACTAGCACAGGGATGGGGATCAGGCTCTAGTGCTGTCAGTGTGTACAGGTGGAGTTTATGTGAAACCTTTCACTGTTTACAGTTTGAATGATGAGCACCAGTATGTTGCAGTGAGTTGCACTGAATGTCCAGCCTTGCACTCTGGCCAGGGTTTTGTTGTATTTTTAAATGTACATTGATAAATCAGTGCTCTGGAAAGAAATGCAGAGCTAACGTAATGTAAACTGAAACCTACAGGTTTGTGGAAAATTACATCCGATTGTGTGTAGACAAGAAAGAACAAGCCCTGGGTTCAATCCACTTAAGTCTAAAAATACATTGAAAGCATTTCAGTGAAATGAGTTGAGTAATAGAGCTCACTGCCTATTCTTCACCTTATGTGGCTCATTGTACACACATGTCAGAGATATATGGAATTATTTTATTGGCATATTTGTAGAATCACTCTTATGGTCCCTCCTCAGGCTGTGTTCAAGGGGTCTACAGTCACGTCAAAGTGGTTTATGAATAGTTGTAGGTCTGTAATTTTTGGCTTTGGCCTATTTTTAGATGCATGCCTGAGTTGCTCTTCAATTAAGCTTGATGTCAAAGCCAGATAGCAAGAAAAGAAGCTCCACAGGGACTTTCAACCATGGAATTATAAACAGTCAGTCCATGAAGTGCTTTTTCCCCCTCCTCCTGATGTTCATATCAACTCCAGAGTCTGTCCAGCTTGATTGTGTGTTTCTCCCAAAACCATGTAAGGAGATTTTGGAGGACTCCAGAGCTACAGGAAACCAGCGAGATGGAAATCCTTCACGTTCCCATCACAAGAACGTCATTTTGACCAAGGGACTCTCAAGCCCACGTAACTATGTTGCTTGGCCAGGACTATGTGGCACCACTCTAACTCTGTAATCATATGTAGCCATAGCCAAGGTTTGTTTGATACTCATACTCCTGTTTGATGGGCTGGGCTTTAACGAAGCTGTACATCATCATTGGCTGGCGTACATCCCTGGTGCAGCTATGGGTAGGGAGGGCTCAAATAAAGGGTTGCTATGGTAGCTCAACACAGCATCTGTTTAAAACATGGCACATGTGCTGTTGACCTCTGAGTGATGCCTGTGTACATTACTCAGTGTGAGAGGTGAAGCTTCCTGGCTTTGAGAGAGTGCAGGAGCTTAGCAGCATTTATTCACAGACAGACTAATGTGGATGTGAAGTCAGCACATCGGTGGAGTTCTGGGAGATGGATTTTTGTCTCAGATCGCTTGAAGAGAAGCTAATTTCTCAGGTAATTACAGGACTGAGTTCATGGCTTTACTTGATGTTATTGGCCATGGTATGTACAGTTTAGAGATGTCATCTCAAAGTTTCGAGACTGTGCTCTATCAGAATGCTGGTTGTAAGCTTATTCAATTGGGAAGTTCAGTCAAGTCCAAGTTCACGTCCAAGTCCAAGTTTCTTGTGTTATCAACGTGGAGATTTAAAAAAAAAAAATGTCTCTGACTTTCTGTATGTTTGTAAACAATGGTATAGGTAGTGTGGGCCTTCCTAGTGGAGTGATGAAGAATTGGGTTGTGAGTTGGTGCAAGTAAGGTGTGAAATGGAAAATAGCAAAAAACAAAAAACAAAAAAAAACAAAACAAAAAAAACCATTTAATGACAATATCATAACATTCTTTTTGTTTCTGGAACCTTTCCTTATTTTTGACAAACTAAATAATTTGGTTTATTTAATAGAGCTAAGCATTTAGTACAAATGGATTTAATTTCATACATTAATGATTCTACTGGATCTCCAAAGATATGAATATTGTGAAAAAAGTTGTTTATAATTTAATTAATTAAAAATTTTTAATTTAAAACTGCCATATTTTATATTCATTACATATAATGTGACATATTTCAGTCTTTATGTTTTAATGTTGATACTGTTTGAATAATAATTTACTCAAAATGAAGTTCAACAGTAAATAAAAAAAATTAAGTATGTCACTTTACATGTAATGAATATGAAATAAATTGTGGACAATAATAAATTTTTTTATAACCTAATTTGTTGGTGTGGCACTGCACACGTGCAATCATTTGCATTCATATGTAATTATATACATAGACAACAGTTGATGTAATTGCATCATAAAGTGTGTAATAAGCGCATGGAGAACACCATGATGTTACTGTAAATAAAAGCTTTGGGAAACAACCTTGTGATTATGTGTTTGTCTACTATCTCAAGCATGAAATGAACAGGTTTGAATGACTGAATTTGCTGAAATGTTCAGGCAGCAAACAAACACATCATCACTATACTAGCTCTTAAATAGGGAAAACACTTCCTGTCACTGCGGTGATGTAGGACTGTGGGGCACTCCTGTGCCCCTTTGTGTCTGATTTACCCTCTGCTCTTCATAAAGGAATGTATGAGTAATCTCAGCGCACTCCCCTTACATTACCATGACATTGATGGAGCATAAAACTAACAGCGGCTCCACAGTTCACGATCCCCCACTCTCTCTCACCATCCATCTCCACTATGTGAGTAGATAGGCCACGCCGAGTGCTCACTCAGGAAGTTATGTGCGGTAGATAAGAGCAGGAGTGGGAGGTGGGGTCAGTGTGCCCAGCCAAACTCTCCAAGCTGCAGCCCGAGCGAGGTCACTAATTAATAAAGGCCGGGAAATGGTTTTGTTTTCCTTGCACAGCTGAACATGAAATTAAAGCTTTATCTACAGTCTCCAGGCTCTCTGGCTCAAGGGACCGACTTGTGAAAGTGGACGGTTCTCCACGCCCAAAAAAACACAGACCTAAGGGCCAAGCCGAGCCCAAATCTCCAAACAAGAGCACCAGCTAATCACCTTTCCATCCCCTGGACTGATGGACAAGATGCAGGCTAGAAGAGGTGTAAAGAAATGGATAACAGCTCTCGTTAGAGTACTTGAGTCCTTTTTACTACACACTGTATTTTTTCATTGATTTTTTTCTGCTCAAGGTTGAACTGTAACCAAACTTACTAGAAACCAACATCTGTCCTGGGGAGTGTGTGTGCATGTATGTGTATGTGTGTAAGGGGGGTTTCAATTGCCCCCCTTAATTTGAACCCTGGTTCTGCTGCTTTACAAAATCTGCTTTTCACAACTCATTTTCAAGCCAAGCCAACCATGAGATACTCCTAAACATAAATGTTCCTAAAGTGGGGTGCAACTGGTCAATTTATGTTTTAATGAAATAATTTAAAGAACATCAAGTATCTCAATTTTTGCATTGTTACATTGTTCTTTTACATAGTTTCATGACGATGACCAATAAAAATGCTTTAAATTAGTTTAAATTAGTTTTCTTTACTTACTTTACTTGAATTAATAGATTGTTTAATTAATTAATTTAAATGTAATAGATGTAGATAAATATTTAATTGTGCATAATATAAATTTTATTTCCTGAATTAAACCCAATTGTGTGCCATAACTTTTGCACAGGCCACAGTTTTGTTTTACAAAATGTTAAATTCAACAGACGTACCAGCTGGTGGGCAAAACAATCGTAGCTAAATAGTGACTATTTTTTGTTATTATATACTGTGTTAGTTTTATTTTTGTCCTCTTGGTGTACAAGTAATGAACTACTTTTTCAGTCAAAACCTTGGTGGGTCGATTCCAGCCTGAAAGATATTTTGTGGCATGGTGACCAAACGTTCTTGTAAATCAAGATCACAGGTTCGATCCCCTCTATGCCCATGACCACGTCAGGGACATCCATGTCCTTAGAAAAGAGGGCTTGGGACTGAAAGGGTTGACATTTTGATCCACTGTTTTGGCAAGAAAATAGGTGGAGGGTTGTGTGAATGAACAGTGCTTCCCCCTCCCTAAAACATCCATGGCTGAAAAACCCTTGAGTAAGGCACCTAAACCGCAGCTGTTCTCTGGGCGCTAAGGCCCTAGCATGTGCGCATTGCTAACTGGTGTCTGTTGATGTCTATTCAATATCAGATATGGATCAAATGCAGAGAAGAATTTCCCTCAATTACAATTAATAAAAGTTGTTCTTATTTTAGAAGCCCTAAAGCTAAATCTCCTGTTTAACTTATTATGTGAGTCCCTGTTAGATAGCTAATTTAGCTAACCTCAGTTAACATTTAAGGGTATGGGTTAGCTTATGTTGCACAAATACCTTGTTTTGTCTCCAAGATGAATAATGAAGTGTTTAAAAGTAAGTTATATTAAAGTTTTATTGTTGAAATATACAATGCATTCACATTAGCTTGAGTAAGTCTGTAGTTTCAAAATATTTGTATTCAAGTGAATTTTCACTACAGTACAGTATTCTTTTTCATTTCACTACAACATTCTTAGCCCTCAGGAGGCAGCGCTCCTGCAGGCAGAATATTAACAAAATTCCGCAAAAAAAAGCATATAACTCTGCTAGATTTTATCCTAGAAACAAAACAAAACACCCCAGGAATTTTAAAAAGGGTCTACTTTTCCATTCAAAATATATTTTTAGATATTTGTGAGAGGAGCTAAAATTAGCAGAGACAGGTTATTCAAAGTAAGCCAGACAGCTGCATATTTTTCCTGCCAAATGATGCAATCTGTTATTCATATAATAATGACATGGTAATTCAGGACATTCCATTGGTGGGTTACCAGTCATGGAATGTGTGGAATGTGAATCTTAACAAGAACTCTCACCTGAGTGTTCACACTTATCTCATAAATATTAAATCAAAGAACCACTGAATGAGTGAAACACAACGTAGAAATAAAGCTTTAGAAATAAAACCACAAACAAGTTCTAGAAACTATAATGACCAGAGTGTAGCCAACACCTCTGTTTATCAGTTCAGAGCTCAAAAGTCTTGGCTAGAAATGTTTAGAGTGTTTTTTCACAATGTATCAGCACATCTGAAAATAGGTTTTTGGAAAGCCTAAATTTAGAGCAGATTTAATCAAAATATAGATTTATGACACTCTTACTGTTTTGACAATGTTGTTGCTGAGTTGGTCCTGAACAAAAGCCTGTGTAACACTTTGGAAAAAATTATAATTTAGATGGGTGTAAATTATAAAAAAGTAAATGCATGTCAGACTACATCAGAGTGTCTGAAAAACCCTCAGACTCCAGTAACCTACCTAACTTAGACACCAAATGCTCCAAATGATCAGTGACAAAAAAATGCTACACCTTTCAAAATGTCACTTTTGTCTTTGTTACAGCGTTTTTTTTCTTCCTTCCTCTCACTACCCCTCATACTGTACCCTGTGCATTCCTGCTCCAGTGCGTGTGTTGTGGCCTTGATGCCAGGCTTGTCTACACAAAAGAAGGTGTCCCAAGGGCCTGTGTGGCTATATAAAGTCCTGTGCCCTAGAACTCCCTTGGTCCTTTGCCCCATAGTCTTCCCACAACCGCGCTGCCAAGCCGACACACATTTTCCTGGCCACGATTCAGGAAAGCGCTGCTTCAAGCCGAAGGATGGAAACTTCAGGGCTGCCTCTGCCTGGATACAATAAAACACATACAAACAGAGGCGCAGGGGTGATTCAGAGCGAAACAGACAGCAACTCCTTTATCGCATGAGGCTCACCCTCCAAATACCTCCCTTATCAATCCTCCATAACCAGTCACAGGCTATTAGAAACACACAGTCTTCTATACCCCAGTATGTAAGAACAAGAGCAAACATATTCATTTACAAACCCCAAAGCTAGCAAAGCAAGGGAAATGTCTGGCTCTTTTTTTTACTCCTCATTTAGTTCAAGTGAGTCATTCTTGCCTTGAAAAACAGAGTTCCCTTCTTCTACAAGTGGCCTCCAGTCACTCAGGAGTCTCTCTACTGTGTACAGACAGAAGAAGAGAATGGCACCCACCAAGCACCAGACGTCATATGGACGTTGTTTTTTGGGCTAAATCTGGTCGGTCAGTCGTGGTCTTTATTTAGCCCAAAAATAGACGTTGAAAATTGGGCAGCTTTCAGTCCGTCAGACTTGGACCAAATTTAGCCCAGAAATGGACATTTAATATTTTGCTGTTTTCAGTCAGTCGGATTTAGACCAAATTTTGCCCAAAAATAGACGTTTAATATTTTGCTGTTTTCAATCAGTCAGATTTGGACCAAATTTAGCCCAGAAATGGACGTTTGATAT
>BRDA01072903.1:5020-19326 GCA_036984385.1 Crenuchus spilurus | reverse complement strand
TATTGACATTTGCCATCTCCACATCATTGCATTCAGTTTTTATTCACAATTTGTATAGCGTCCCAACTTTTTTGGAATCCGGTTTGTATATTAAGCCTCTGATCAAACAGTTTTAAATAGGGTGACCAGATGTCCAGCTTTGTGCGGGACAGTCACGCATTTTCAATACTTTTCATGCGTCCCGCAAATTGAGATGTTGTCCCGCATTGTTATTGATAGTCAGACTCAAGTTTTTAAAATACGTGTTTTATAATCTGGCATTTTTCAAACGGCTGTGTGGGGAAAGCAGTGAGGGCTGTCATCAAGGGACTGGGCGGGCTGTTTGATCATGTCAACCGCGGACACAGATTTAAGGGCGCACACCAACACAAACCACTGCAAATCAGGTCTGAACAATGCCGGTGTTGTGCCAAATTCTGACTCCCCGCCAGAATCCGACTCCCCTGCACGCGCATCACACAACGGTGTGGGCAGAACGAATCGCACTCTGTGTTTCTGTTGTTTCTGTATTTAAATAACTTCTATTATCATAATTTCTTTCACAGAAAACAACAGAACATCTCATAAAACACTAGTTGTGTTATATTTAAATTCATTTAGAATATTAGAAATATTAGAACTTATTCTGCTCCTAACATCTTCTCGTGTTGTTGGTCTAAATTCAGTGATTCACATCTTTTCAGAAGAAATAATGACATTGTACACTTAATACAGTGTACATCTTAATGTTCTCTGGCCCAGAGCTGAGTTATAAACACATCAGGTGTGCTTACAGAGTTGTGTGACACACACATTATATTATGCAGCAAAAAAATGAGAGTGTTGTACGTGGCTGCAGCAGAAACCAATATTGACCACTAGAGGTCGCCACCTCCCTGTGCCTGCCAGACTAATTGCCCACACCTGAACTTGATGAGTGGCCTTCAGGCTGTACTACAAAGGTAGGCCACTCACAGTTCAGAGTGTGGGACATTCACTGCATGTACCATACTGCTACTCACCTCATCAACTCCGTGTGTCATCTGCCTCACCTCTTCAGTCATGGTTCCAGATCAGTGCGCAGTCAGGCTACTAGCCTCAGAAGGCAGACCTAAAGCCAATAGGCCTCCCACAGCTCCCCTTCAGCCCTCAGTTGAGAAGCTGGCTGCGTCCTTGTGTCTCCGGGGCCTTCATATATATATAACAGAGTAGTATGTAATGTATGTAATGTATGTATGTATGTATGTGAGAGAGAGAGAGAGAGAGAATGCATTCAGTGGCACTCATTTCTCTTATTTTTACAGCACGTTGCGCACAAAGTTAGACCCAGCTGCCCCAGTCTATCCACGTCCCAACCACTGCCATATTTAGGTTAAAAGTTTTTACTAAGCTAACGTTAACTCCCTCCTCTTTCAGTGTGTTCTCTGTTTAGTTCTGGCCCTGTTTACTTCACTTCTAAGTCTGTTCAGTGGTGTTAGCGTTCATTTCCATGGTTTCTCAAGCTATTTTCACTACAAATTGTGTGCAGCCAATGGGCTTATAATGTCATGACGTAGCGCAGGGGTGCACACACTTTTTCAACCTGCGAGCTACTTATCTAATGACTAAGTCAAAATGATCTACCTAATATAAAAATGCAAGACATATATTTATTTATACAACTATTGACAATTTATGTGTACAGTGTATGCTGGTGTACCTTGAATACCTACATTAACCCTTATTACACAATTCAACTGTGTACATGTTTTGTCATTAGCCTACTTTTCTCTGATGACTTGCACGGAATGGAATCAGTCAGGGATGCATAGTCTGGATAGTAGTTGCTGATAACCAGCCTCAAGCAAACCTACAAATGATCATCAGTCATAGTGGAACCATACTTGGACTTAATGATCTTCATGTGTGAAAAGGCTGACGCTGAATAATGTAGTGTAGTGAAGGCAAACACACTTCAAAAATGCCAGTAAAAAAGTTCTCCACTCCGTGTGGAAATGGTCAGTTTTAGGCTTCTTACACGGGCAGAACAAACACATGTTAAGAACTTACAGTGACAGCTGAACAAGGACTACTAGCCAACTTGAAAAAACACTGGTTTACAAGTCCAGATGCTGTTTAATTAAGCAAATGTTGAACCTCACGGTACCACTCATGTTGCTACCAAAAGTAAACTGCCAAAAATGCAGAAAAGGTGCTTGTGTATGGCAGTTTTCTATCACACATTGGGGATCTGGCAACCCTAATCGCAACTCCGTAAACAGAGCTGGTCGTCTATAATTCTGAAGAATAATAATCATATCATAGTTAATTTGACATACAACACACAATAATATTTTTCTTGTAATATATAAATATATAATAAAAGTATTATACTCTTGTAAAAAGATGATCGCAACCAGGGTTGCGAAAATGCATTCACTGGTAAACCTTCCGAGGGGGGATGCAGGGATTTTTGCACTAAATAGAAAAGAAAATGAACAATATAATGATTTATTTTTATGCTTTTATGAATGGGTGCTATATATAGATATATAAATAGATTTTATCAATAGATAGATTTTATTTAGATAGTATCAGATTGTGTATGGCAGTTTTCTGGCTGGAGGATTTGGGGGATCTGGCAACCCTGAACGCAACTCCGTAAACAGAGCTGGTCATCAATAATCCTCGTGGACATGAGTGACAGGAATATTAGAATACCGCAGAAATCCATCGAAGAAGGATTGAGAGACGCCCTAACGTTAGGATAGATACTTTTCCTTCCCTTTGTTAACATGCCGAGGCCGGGGCCGGATAGCACTGTGTAGGCCTTAGATTGGGTGGCGAGGACGGATGATAGGCTGATGTCTATTTTTTAATGCCATGCGATCTACCCACACTACCTTTGCGATCGACCGGTGCACCCCTGGTGTTCCTGGGAAATGTAGCAAGTACTGCCAGGGGATGAATGACCGAGAACGGAGACTTATGTATCATGCATGTAATGCCTCTTGCATCACTGGCCAAATTGGCTAGTAAGTTTTTAACACCCGCCAAAATGATTTTTGACCCGCATTTGGCACAGTGTTAATTTAGAACCCTGACTATACTATATTATACTATACTATACTATACTGTATTATACTATACTATACTATACTGTATTATACTATATTATACTACACTATACTGTATTATACTATACTATATTATACTACACTACACTGTTCTATACTATATTATACTATACTATTCTATACTGTATTATACTATATTATACTATACTGTATTATACTATGTTATACTATACTATTCTATACTGTATTATACTATACTACACTGTTCTATACTATTGTAAGGACCGAGGCTCGGGAAACACGAGAACTTGGCACAAAGTGTTTTATTTTAATATGCACGTGGGCATCAAACAGGAACACAGGTTACACTGACACAGGTTACACTTACATTTACAATGAGCGACACCAAGGCATGGAGACACAGGGTATTTGAGGGCTTGAACTAACAAGAGAAACACAACACACCTGAACACACTGATACACATGACGTCACCGGAAGACCAGGAAAGGGCTCGCAATACACAATAGGACCACCAGAGGGAGACAAAACACAGACACGGGGCTAGGTTCCTGACAACTATATTATACTGTATTATTCTAAACTATATTATACTATACTGCACTATACTATACTACACTGTTCTATAATGTATTATACTATGTTAAAGTAAATTGTTCTTTACATTATTATACTACATTACTATAAACTGTTCTATACTACTGACTGTTCTATGCAATATTATGCTATGTTATATTAAACTGTTCTTTACCATATTATACAATACTATACTATATTACACTATTCTATACTATACTATAGTATACTATATTCTTCTATACTCTACTGTTCTATACCATACCATACTATACTATACTGTAATAAATAATACTCTTTCAAATAAAAAAAACTGTAAAAAATGACAAAAAATGTCAGTAGCTGAATGCTGTGTTCACAAACTTAGAGTAGGAAGTTCTGACCAGTTTGAATGATGACCATCAACAGTTTAGAGCAGGGGTGTCAAACTCCAGTCCTGGAGGGCCGGATTCCTGCAGAGTTTGGTGATTTCTCTGCTCTGACACTACAATTAAACCTGCTCATTACCTGCTGAGCTGAATCAGGTCTGTTTGATCAGGAAGATCACAAAACTCGGCAGGAATCCGGCCCTCCAGGACTGGAGTTCGACACCCCTGGTTTAGAGGAATCTGATCCAAAATCAGTTTTCTAGTGTTTGAATTTGTTGCTTGTCTCAATGAAGGTTCATTCTTTTCATAATTCACATTAAGTCATACTGTGTCCAAAACCACATTAATTAGGTTATGAGATCTTAATTAAGATCTGGATGGAGTCTGAGAAAAGTTATGGTGAAGTCTTTTGATAGGAACAACTGGGCTATTTAAGTGACTATTGAGTTCTAGTGAATTTTGAGTTCTAAACTGAAGACTAAATACTGACTTTTTTGATGAAAAGTAGACCAAAAATAACAAAGCCTTTTTGTACAGGTGTAATATTGTACTCTTTCCATGTGTTTAGATGAATATCGGAGACTGTGCATTGAGGGCATCCCATTTGGAACGGGTAATGGAGGTGGAGGTTTTAATGGAGGCAATGGCGTAGGCTTCGGTTTCAAACGTCCTGGACAAAATGGAAATGGTAATACAGCGTACATCACAGGCGGAGGAGGCAGGCCGGAGAATGGGAATGGTGGATCCCCTCCCATTTTTGGTGAGTTTGGATCATTGGAGTTTCTTTATTTTCAAAGAAATTTTAATTATATTTTTGTTTGAATTATAATCTGAAGGCTTATATTAGAATGATTTTGATCTGTAGATTAAAGTTTATGATGTGATGCATATGTGTTCAAAATGCTTAATTTGAGTAAAGGTAGAAAAACATTATTTTTATAGATATTTTCTCTGTCTGCTGAAGTATTAATTTGTGAATGTATATGCAGTGGATCTTTAAATCATTGTTGGAAACTGAACCCCATGCCACAGCCTCGTCCCTCCCCCTCTCTCTGTCCACTTGCTCCTTATTTATTTACATTTCCGATGAGCCATCCAGTCGCCACATGCTTTTGTTTACATGTCTCCACCCCCCAGTTACATCATGTCATTGCACAGCCCTGCTGTCTCATCATCTGTCTTGATTAAGTTTCCTATATAGCCTCCCTCATGTCTCACAGTACTGGCCAGTCATTGTATTGTCAACACCATGCATTATTGTGATAGCTTTGTATTGTCTTCCATGTATTGTCATTCATAGCTGTATGTCTTCATCGTCATGTTTCGTCAGAGTTTATTGTCTCTGTGTGCTTTTGTCTGTCACGTCCAGGCCATGATTTGTTTTTCTTAGCCACAGTTCTTGAGTTTCTACAAGAAAGTCTTGTTTTTTTCTCTCCTCCTGACACAGGTCTTGTGACAGAAACTTTATATAGTTCACATATATCTGCTTAATCCTTTAAACTCTCAGGTTTATATCATAAATGTAGTGTTCACAGATAACATTGTAATTAGGGCTATAAAAAATAATGCATTTAAAGTTTTCTACGTGAAAAATGTCAGTTTTGTGTTTTTAACATGTTAATACATTTGTTCATATGCAGCACTGATAGTTACAGTCCAGTTATATATTTACTGCAACTTTTATGTGTTTACTGTTTGAATTGAAAGATGGAGAAACACTGTAACTGGTCTTTTAAACATCATGTTTCATCACAAATCACTTTCAAATGGCTCTCTTGATAAAATGAATTGTGTGCATTGCCAGGGTGAATATGTAGCAGAGGAATTGGAGCATGCAGTGAGTGTTTCTGTCACTGGAGATTGTTGGACAGTATGGGTGCTACACATGGTCAAATGCTTTAACATGTTTATCACACCATTTTACAGTTGTAATGATAGCCCTATTGGAAATAAAGATATAATTTATAAGACTTATATAAGGAATCTTGGACTGGTCAGTGACTCCTGACTATTTTATGCTAGAATAAGCCCTCACTTATAGTCGGAATCAGTTTATTTATTATATTTAAAATGTTTGGCTTCCTTACATTGTTCTTTTTTTGCTCTCAGGTCCACTTTCACAGAATGAGAGCACCACCATTGATGTGTGCAAACATTTCACTAATCTGTGTTTGAATGGCCGCTGTATCCCCACCACCACCAGCTACCGTTGCGAGTGTAACATGGGCTACAAACAGGACGTGCGTGGGGAGTGTATCGGTAAAACATGTACACTCATACACTCACACAAACTGAGTAGTTGGAGTATATATGACATGCTGTACACACTGCTTGTCAAAACTTTGAGGACACCTTACCATCTTTTATAAAATCCAAGCAATGAATAACTACAAAATGTATTTATAGATTAAAGCTTCATTATGTGCTAATAATTTGTGTATACTCATATGTATTTATCACAAAGCACTGATGTGCTAATGCTTTGTGTATTTTTACATTTGTATATTATAAAGCATCTATGTGTTAATGCTTTGTGTATATTATCTATCATAAAGCAACTTTCTTTTAATGCATTTAAGAGAAAAAGTCTCTTTTTCACATCACTCAGTTTTGCAAAGCAGAAACTGATTTAATTTAGTCTGAAAGAGAAAACATGCACTTCTACTAAGAACATGTGGAGAAACTACATATGCTCATATATTTGATGGTTATTGTATATTGTAATATAATGAGTGTTGTCATATGTTTACCATGTGTTTCAGATTTTCACCCGTAAATGTTTATATAAAATCCTAGTTGCTTGAAGTGAAAATCCACCCAAATATCCAAACTGATTAGTGGTGACCTGCCATCCTAAACTGATTAAACTGACTAGTTATGATATTCTTAGAGAAAAAAAATCACTTTCTTCTCTGTTAACATTCAAGAATAGATTTAAGAATCCAAATATTTGTTCTTCAGTTGAAGTTTCCTGTAAAACAGCTTTTCTGTGCTGAAATTCAGTGACAGCAGCCTCTCCTTTGCTGCCATCTGTAGGCCACTTATGTTACTTCTTCAGCTCTTTGCTGGACTGAATGTGGCATCTGAAGCCATAATGGAACTGTAGTTTTACTTGAGAGGATACTGTTATTTAAATGATATTTAACGCAATTTGAATCTGCAAGATATGTAGTTTTACAGTCTGGCAGAAGTAATTATGGAGTGATTTTAATTCAGTATGAATCTGCAGTGTCTGTAGGTTTTGCAGTCTAACACTAATAACCATGGAGTGATAGTAAACCAGTGTGAATCTGCAGTGTCTGTAGATTTTATAGTTTGACAGTAATAATTGTAGAGTAATTTTATCCAGTATGAATCTGAAGTATGTTTAGTTTTACAGTCTGACAGTAATATTTCAGGAGTGATTTTTAATCCAGTAGGAATCTGTAGCTTTAACGGTTTGACAATAATGATTGTGGAGTCATTTTAATCCAGTATGAATATTGAGTGCGCATATGTAACTTTAACAGTTTGACAATAATGATTGTGGAGTAAATTTAATTCAGTATGTATCTCTAGTTTGTGGGTGTAGTTTTAACAGTTTGCCAATAATCAAGTGCAGTCATTTTTATCCAGCATGAATCTCTAGTGTGCATAGTTTGAACAGTTTGACAATAATCATTGAGGAGTAATTTTAATCCAGTATGAATCTACAGTAATAACTGAATGGTCAGCTGTAATTGGCTGAACCTGGACATCTCTAGGTGGTAGCAGTCCTATTCCAATTCACTTCCTGATAATGGAGTAATAACAAAAAATCAGTAATATACACAGATGGTCATGTGTTGCAGGGTGCGAATTATACAATGATAATTGGGGGGGGGGGGTTCCTTCAGGGTGTAAATGGAAACCAGTACAACGCAAGCGCGCTTCACTACACTGACGTCTTACAATGCTTACAGTGTCTTGCTTCCTTACTGTAATGTCTACAGCACGTAAATGATAAATCCATTACGTCAGCTAATGTAGCACATACCACACAATACCAACCTTCATAGTCATAAATAATATACAGCAAAATCCATAGTTAAGCTAATGGCTGCGATCTTTTATCAGCTTTCTTGTCATTAAAATTAAATTCATATTCTACAGGATCTCTCCCACAGGAATCATTTGTGACCCCGCCAGGGAAAACCAGGCCAAAGTCACTGGGCAACTTATTGAGATATCGTGTCAATATCGTGTCACTCACATTAGCAACAAAACTTAGACACTCAGTATTATTGCTGTAAATGAAAGATAATAATCTCAGACAAAACTAAAATTAGCAAAAAAGTTGTTTAAAAAAAAAACATTTTGAAAAAAAGACTGACTTTGACCTGGTTTTCCCTGGCGGGGTCAGATTTGTTATTTACTTCTAAATAAATAGAAAATAAAAATGTAACAAAATCCCTGTAGATAAGGCTTTTGTCCCATCTCATCCACTTATTTTGACACTGGGACAATATTAAATGTTAAGGGGAGATGTAGAAATGCATTTATATAGCATATAGCGTATATACATATAGAGTAACTAATTCCTCACTAGGTCTACTGCAGCTTATGAAGCTTTTAGTTTCTTGTTCACATTTCCCTTCCACCTTAAAACACATTTCTGTTCCACCTTAACAGTTTCCCTTAAAACACAGTTCCCTTTTTAGACTGTAGTAGATGATAAAGTGTTTTAAGAGTTTTACACATTTCTGCTTAGGTTGCGCAGAAATCACAGTCTACATAGAACAGAATGTGTATTCCCATTTGAATGTTCTGTTCCACCTTAAAAAAAATGTTGCCGCCACATCAGCATTTAAGGTGGAATGGTAAATTAGCAGCATTTAAGGTGGGATAGCAAATTCATGTTATTTATGTAAGGAAAAGTGTGTTTAAAGTGCATATTTAAGAAAGCTAAGTAGACAGCAAGCTACTTACACGTAATGCTGTAGCTTGAGCACCTTGTGCACCTTAACAAGACGCAAGCCACCTGACCAATAATGAGCCCGGCAGGCAAATGAGAGGAATGGATATTAACATATAATGGTATGATCCACTTTATGGGGGCTTGAAATCGTATCACAACATTCTTCCAGGTATATATACTGCATTGTTTTTGTAGTATTTAACATTATATGTAAGAAGTATATTTAAATGTTTTGACCCCCCCAAAACTATTGTTTTTTTTACCCCTTTAGGGGGGGTTAAAGTCTTAATTGGGAAAGGTCTGACCCCCCCCCCCCAAAACCCCCATAATTCGCACCCTGATGTGTTGAGTTTTTATTGATATTGAGTGTTTGACATGACAGTGATTTGAGTATCCAGGTGAAGAACGTTTAGGCTCTGGATCTGTGGGAATTTAGGAAGGTTACATAGAATTGGCCAGTCAAATTCTACACGCCACAACATCCTCTATGGAAAGAAACATGACTGAACAGTGTTTAATATACTATTTCCTCCTCCTTTTTCTCTTTCAGATGTGGATGAATGCATTAGTAACCCGTGTGTGAATGGAGACTGTGTTAACACTCAGGGATCATACCACTGCAAATGTCACGAGGGCTACCAGGGCACTGCTACCAAACAGGCCTGCATTGGTATGAGCTTTAAAGTGTACTTATTAAGCTTAAGCACATTTATCATGATGGAGACTATTGTTATTTACCTTTTATTTATGCTTATAGAAGTCTAAAGGTAATACCTCCATGTTACCATGCAGTTATGCAGATATTATTATTTATTACATGAAATTACACATTTACTACATAGTGAGTTATGCAGTGTAGTACATATACATTTGATTTATACTCTTTTTTGTTTGTTTCAGTGTCAGAAAATGGCATGAATATAACAATGTTGTTACTTTCTGCAAATCATGAATACACACAGTGATATCTTTTCATCAAATCAATAAACTCAGCTGTTTATAAACACAAATATAATATGGATTACACAATTCGGAATCTACACTTTACCAGAGTTTTTTTAGATGAACTGAATTATAGACAGATGTTTCATAGAAGCATAACAGCAGCTACAGTTAATAAAAAAAACCTTACACAACAAGTTTTTTTATTTATAAGATTGTGTAACTAACCTATTTGTGCTTTTTCAGATATTGATGAGTGTATTGTGAATGGAGTCATGTGCCGCAATGGCCGTTGTGTAAACACAGATGGAAGCTTCCAGTGCATTTGCAATGCTGGCTTTGAGATCAGCCCAGATGGGAAAAACTGTATTGGTAAGGATGTCAAACATTGCAATTGTTGTCAACAAAATTGACATTAAATGAGCCTATGCTGGCTTTGCATACACATATAATAAATATAGTTGTACTTGTAAGTCAATCCACTTTATTCTTTATGTTATGTATATGTAAAGACCCATATTACTGTTAAATCTTCAGTTCAGCTGGTTCATTTTCACTCTGAACTGTGTGGACTGAAGCCTTCATTTAACACCCGCATACTTTGCTGTGCAGCTGATTGATGGACTATATATGCTGATGTTATTTTATCTATTTTTATCTCCTGTAAATTGTATTACCCTGGAATGTAGAAAGCATAAATTAGACTCACATGACTTCTGTAAGACTTAAACACTTGAGTGCATTTTCCCTGCTCTATAGTTCATTTACCAGTTAGCTTACTACAGCATAAAAATAAAAGCATAATTTTCTGTAAGCTTTATACATTTTACTGTATTTCTGTTGTGTAGATCATGATGAATGTGCCACCACCAACATGTGTCTTAATGGCATGTGCATTAATGAAGATGGCAGCTTCAAGTGCATCTGTAAGCATGGCTTTGCCTTGGCACCAAACGGCCGCTACTGTACCGGTGAGCATGTGTCTACTTAAGATTCAATTACATTTCAGTTTATTGAGTTCAAGCAATTCAATCAGTGCACTCAATTCGTTAACCTTTTACAGGGAAAATGTGGTATTTTTCTACCTAATCTGATCAAGTGCATTAGAATCATATCATCCACTGACAGGACAGATGCAGTTTTTTTTTTTTTTTTTTTTTGTTGATGATTTTAAACTGTCAGCAGGATGTTATATTGTATGAATTTCATGATAATTAACTAGCCAAAGTGTTCCAGAATGAATTGAAATAAAATTTACTTTCAGTGAAAATTAAGAGAACTATTAATAACTGTTATTTACTATTAAGTCATTTGAATGGTAAGTAATTAGTTCATTAGCTCTATGTGGACACACCTTCTGGACATTCAGTGGTTCTTCATGATTTAAAAATGTTCTACATTGTAGATTAATACTAAAGTCATCTAAACTATGAATAAACACATATGTAATTATTTAGTAAACAAACAAGTAAACAAACAGTTAACAGCTGTGTCTTGTCAAGAGTTCATGACTTGCATTTCTTGCCTCTTAATGTGTTTGAGACATCAGATGTGTGTCTACTTTGAAGTAAAATCTAAAACATATTTTGGTTTGTTTAACACTTTTAAGTTTACTACATGATTCCTTATGTGTTTACTCAGAGTCTGAATGACTTAAGTATAAATTTACAATGTAGGAATATAAATTAAATCATTGAACGAAGCATTGAGAAGGTGTCCAAACTTTTGACTTAATGAAGTGGCCAGTTAGTCTAAATATCTAACAATAAGCCAAACTGTGTTACGGGTGTGAACCTTTATTATCCCATTTAATTCTGTTATTAGTAAGGAGTGATATGGCAAAAATGTAATATTGTGATACTTGATATAAAATGTCATGATATGTCATGCTTTTGAGGTTTCTGAATTCTGAATAAAAAATAAAGTTTTTTAAAAACTTTAAAAATAAAGGCGCTGTCAGTTTGATCTGAAGATCGCAAATGTGAATCCCAGAATAGGCTGCCCGATGGTGAGGTATCGGAAGCAGTTGGAAAACAGCCGGAGCTTGACTTCACATGCATCGGAGGAGGCCTGTGTTAGTCTGCACCTTCCTAGAGTCAGAGACATTACAAGTGATAAGGAGAGTCAGTGAAATTAATTGGCTAGCAAACATTGGGAAGAAAAAAAGATGCATTTTATAATTTATCATGATAAGGATAAAATGAAGACACACTGCTCACAAATTATTTGGGTAATTTGCTAGCAACGTGAGCCCCAAAGCTCTAGTTATAAAAACAAAAGAAGGAAAACTTGAATGTGAAGAACTGTTCCTGTAAATGCGACATATAAATGTGGGTTCTGAGGCAAGATGTTTAGATGAGTGTTGGAAGTACACTCTGCAGAACCTCCAGCAACATGTGCAGATGTCCCAGTGTTGCATTTGTTATCCTAATGTCAGAAGTATTAACTCTTACATCAGAATCAGTTACACAGGATGTCGTTCTCCAGAACACAGATATCATTATGTGCAACACAACATTGTAAAGCAGCCCAGTAAACTGCAGTCACTGACTTTCCTCAGATGGTTTATAGAAAAGTGACGGATTTGAGTTGCTATAAAACATGTATCTTGTTTTTGCATCGAAGACCACAAGCTGCTGTATCATGTTGCCTTTTACTGATTGTTTCCTGTTTATTATCAGTAGTTGAACGGCACAGGAATTCAAAGTTTAACCCTGAAGACACAAACCTCACAACTCCACTTTCAGTTAACTTTTTGAGCTGTAGTAATTCTGACTTTCCTCTGATATGAGCCATCTCAGTACTCTGTTTCTTAAACCATTTCACCTTTAGACATCGATGAATGCCAGACGCCGGGTATCTGCATGAATGGACGCTGCATTAACTCGGAGGGCTCGTTCCGCTGCGAGTGCCCACCCGGCATGGCAATCGATGTGGATGGACGAGTGTGTGTGGACACACACATGCGCACAACCTGCTATGGGACCATAAAGATGGGCACCTGCTCGCGCCCATTTCCTGGAGCAGTGACCAAATCTGAGTGTTGCTGTGCCAACCCAGAGCATGGATTCGGTCAACCATGCCAGCCATGCCCTGCCCGCACCTCGGGTAAGATCATTTGTGTTATTTCTAAGTAAAAATAACTCCTGTTGTCTAGGTTATGAGGTCAGTCTACACCATACATGCTATTTTAGTGAATAAAATTATTTTAGTGAATGCTTGATTAAATGAGTGTCTAAAAGTGATTTTTTTTTCTCGTCAGCTGAGTTCCAAGCTGTGTGTAGCAGTGGAATTGGCATCACAGCAGATGGAAGAGGTGAGATATATATATATATATATAAAAAAGGTTTTATTCAAAAAACGTTACATAGGTGCCTTCCAATTTTGAGTTTGCTGAGGGCCTCTTATATTCTGTTATCTTATTCTTTGAAAATCAACAAACTCTAGACCAGGAGTCACCATCATGAGTTGCCCACAGGTCTGTGTTCTAAAAATAGCTGTGGAGTCAAATTTGTGTGTAAATAAATGAAAATGAAAATAAATCAAATAATGTATTGAAACCAAAAGCAAAATAAGAGAAAATACATATATAAGAAGCACCTGTTGTGAAATGGAAAAATGTTAAAAAGTAAAACAGGAAGAACCAATCAGATCGAACACTGTTTAGAAAAAAAGGATATAAAATGAAGTGCAGCACATGCAGCAGCACTGTGGTGAGCAGCAGCCAGAGAAGCGAAAAATCCTGTGTTTACACTCACCATACTGCGAGAGCCCCTGTCCAAATGTCTCTCCACAGTGTTCAGACTAACTAACATACTGTACAGAAGTCATATATCTGCAAAGTCTGGAGAGGCAGCCGGTAAGAGTCATTAAAGCGATAAAGGCTGTTCCTGATGTTAGCACTGCGGCTAAGCTAACAGTAGCTGCATTAGCCTTTAGCATTAGGCCAAGTAAAAAAAAAAACAATTGGTGATCATCCCTGCCCGACCCTCTAAAAAGCACCCGACCATTTTTTTTTACACAAAAAAGCACGCCAAATGAGCGTCCGATGGGCGGGACAAAGCCCAGCATTTATCCAATGACTCGTCTCGTTTCGCTGCACTCTTTGTTTCGCTATTGAACTCAGCGTCCACCCTGTTTAAAGCACTGTGAAGCTGCGGGAATGAGTGAGAGGAAAGCCTATAAGAAGCCGTAATAAGAAGCTGATTCTGAACAAAAGTTGAGCGCGTTGTAGCGCATATTTAGTCAATGACGTGTACACACAACAGTATATTATTGGTCACTTATTTTTTTTGACATTTTAGGGGAAGCTGAGCTTCCCTTGCAGTCTTAGAGCAATCGCCTCTGCACTAGATGCATTTTACCAGGAATACAAAACAGGGCGGGTAGCCTGCGAGTAAACCGCACGAAAAAACGCATTTTTTTTTTTA